>PVKP010011671.1:0-15951 GCA_004027715.1 Plecturocebus donacophilus | reverse complement strand
GGGCGAGGTGGCTCATGCCTGTAATAATCCCAACACTTTGGGAGGCCGAGATGGGTGGATCACCTGAGGTCAGAGTCCGAGATCCCCTGGCCAACATGGCAAAACTCCGTTTCTACTAAAAATACAAAACTTAGCTGGGCGTGATGGTGCACGCCTGTAATCCCAGCTACTCTGGAGGCCGAGGCAGGAGAATCGTTTGAACCTGGGAGGCGGTGGTTGCAATGAGCCGAGATCGCAGCACTGCACTCCAGCCTGGGCAACAGGTGGAGAACACTGCCTCAAAAAAAAAAAAAAAAAAAAAAAAAAAAAAAAAAAAAAAAAAAAAAAAAAAAAAAAAAAATCAGAGGAGAGGTAAGATAAGAAGAAAACAGAGAAAAATTACATTGCAAATAGTGAAAGAATGACACGAAAGAGGGGCTGGTAGAAGACAAAATTTCTTTGCTTTGTTATAGAGAAATCACTGGACTACTTGGTATACTCATTTCCCATACTTCTTTTTTTTTTTGTTTAATTGTTTGCAGATTTTTCAGTTATAAAGATTGAAGGCGTTAATTTATTACATCCATTCAACCATTCGTTACATATTAGATTGACTACTGCGTGAAAGCATTGCTTGCTGCTGACATACGGTGGTGAATAGGACAGTTACTATTCTCATGACCATAACATGCTAGTTGGGGAGATAAATTCAATTTTCCCTGAATACAAAATAAATTCCTCTCTCTCCCCCATCAAGAGCTAGGTCTTCAAGGGCTCTGTTCAATCCCTGACTTTGTGTGCAAAAATGTTGCTTGCATATATGTAAATATGTATCTCTATGGACTGGCTTATGACTTTAGGAAGATTTTAGAAAGGCTCTGAGACTTACAAAAGTTAAGAATCATCAATTCAGATCTAGACTAAACCATCTCATATCTTTCTTTTCTTATTTTTGTTGGTGGGTTCCTCTCCTTGCAATACCCATTATACAGCATTACCAGATCAATTTCCCTAAACTTCATTTTCGTAAGATTACTTGGTATAGCATCCTACAGTGGCTTCTTATTCTAGCCTTCAAGATCTTTTCCTGTATACGCACTATTCCCCACACAAACTCTCTTTTCCAATTCAGCCTGTCCCTCCCGAGCCTAACCTATGTGTTCACATTCTTTGCCTTTGATTATGACATCCCTGCCTGTGGAATTTGGTATATGCTTTGAGCTAGGCTGTAATGCTAACTTATTCCAAATAGTTGGCAAACTATATATAACTACCATTTATTTAAAATTTTCCTTTGCCTTCTGATTTATAATGTCAACTTCTTCATTTACTTAAGTTCTAGTACAAGCCACAATGTGTTTCTAGGTGCTAAGTTCTAATTAGTAATTTACACTTCCTATTCTATTTTTATTTCACAGTAAAAATACTAAATGTTTTCTGTTTCAAGATGGCAAACAGAGCAAACACCTGATTTCTATAAATAACAGAAATGATAGTTTTAAAAATGTATACCCATACTGGAAAAGAAGAATGAGATTCCTCAGTGAATTGAAATCATAAGTAATTTATGAAACACACAAAGCATATGGGATTGGATTGAAAAACTAGGTTCCAAGATGTGCAAGTGAGGAAATGAAAGCTGTGCCAAGAGCCCTCCATGCCAAGGAGCAGAGGAGACCCAAGGCTCAATCCAACAAGGTTGTTAGCTGGGGTACTGAGATGGAAGGTCTACCTCTATGACATCCTGTACCTGTCCCTGCCTTGGACTAGGGATTGCTTATGGTGCATGGGAATGTCTGCCTGCAGCTGTCCAAGTGCTAGCAGCAAATCCAGCCTCTTTGGAGACACAGCGATGGGTCCTGCAGATTGCAGGCAACACCCAAGAGGGTCATGATTGCTTCATCTTCTGAAACTAGCTCCTGGCTCATCCTTTCTCTCCCTTATCATCCCTGAATTCACCAAAACACAAGGATCAGTGACGTGTCTTCTCTCTGCAAGCTTGCTCACCTGTGCACTGTCTAGCAGATATCTGCAAAGGCACGATGTTAGTGTACAATCAAGGATCACCTAGTCTGGGAGGGATATTAGTAACATAAAAGAAGACTCCAAACTTAACCAAAGGAAAGAACATACCCTTAAGGTAATAATGTGAACAAAGGGAGCAGGCATTTCTCAGAAACAACCGAGAGAATTTATCAACAGAAAAATAAGAAATTAACCACGTCACATCCATCGGGATGGCTATCGTCCATAAAACAGGAAACAAGGGGTGGCATGGATGTGGAGAGATTAAAACCCTCATGCACTGTTGAGAGGAATGTAAAATGGTGCAACCACTTTGGAAAAGAGTATTGCAGCTCCCCAAAATATTAAACATAGAATTACTACACGATCCATCAATGCCACCTGTGGGTATACACTCCAAAGAATTGAAGGCGGCGACACGAAGAGAAACTTGTTCATCTACCCCCATAGCAGCATTATTCGTAATAGCCAAAAGGGGGAAGTGACACAAGTGTCCACTGATGGACTGGTGGATAAACACAATGTGGTATATTTATAAAATGGCCGGGTGCCGTGGCTCATGCCTGTAATCCTAGCATTTTGGGAGGCTGAGGCAGCTCAGGAGTTCGAGACCAGCCTGGTTAACATGGGGAAACCCCGTCTCTACTAAAAAAAAAAAAAAAATACAAAAATTAGCTGGGGGTAGTGGTGGGCACCTGTAGTCCCAGCTACTCGGAAGGCTGAGGCAGGAGAATCACTTGAACCCGGGAAGTGGAGGTAGTGAGCTAAGATTGCGCCACTGCACTCCAGCCTGGCGACAGAGTGAGACCCTGTCAAATATACATATATATATATATTCAAATATATATATTTGACAGAATTTCCTTCCTTTTCAAGCTGAAAAATATATAAATATATATAATAGTATATAAATACATATTTGTATATTTGTAATATATATAATATATGTGATATATAATATGTAATATGTATGTAATATAATATGTAATATACATAATATGTAATATGTAATATATATTAATATATTTATTTGTATATTTGTAGTATATATATAATAAATATATATTTGTATATATTTGTATATATACAAATATTATATATATTTATATATTGTTCAGCTTGAAAAGGAAGGAAATTCTGACATGCTACAACATAGATGAAGTTTGAAGATGCTATGCTCAGTGAGATAAGGAGGTTACAAAAGTAGAAACACTATATGAATACATTTATATAAGGTACCTAGAGGAGTCAGACTCATAGAGATAGAAAGTAGAACTGAGGTTCCAGGCGCTGGAGGAAGAGAGAAGGGAGGGTTATAGTTTAATGGAAACAGAGTTTCAGCTTTGCAAGATCTTAGTGAGGATTATAGGACAATGTGAGTGTACTTAATTCCACTGAACTGTACAGTTAAAATGGATAATAGGGTACATTTTATGTGTATTATACTACAATTTAAAAAATTAAATTCCAGGCTGGGCGAGGTGGCTGGTAAAACCCGTCTCTACTAAAAACACAAACAAAACAAAAACAATTAGCCAGGCATGGTGGTGGGCGCCTGTAATCCCACCTACTTGGCAGGCTGGGATAGGAGAGCTGTTTGAACCCGGGAGGTGGAGGCTGCAGTGAGCCGAGATTGCGCCACTGCACTCCAGCCTGGGCAACACAGCAAGACTCTGTCTCAAAAAAAAAAAAAAAAATTTAAAATTCCAAAAATAGTATATTTAGTATTAACACTAATCATAAAGTAAAAATTCGTTCATTAAAATAAACTCAACTAAGAATGAGCTACAAGATTGAGCTCAGCTGTCCTTTTAGAATGTAGCACAAAGGGATAAAGGGGTAAGAAGCACAAGTAATATGCACTTAATGCAGAAACATCGCAAAATATAGAAAAGCTTCTAGGAGAAAACATACTTGTCTGCAGCAGTCCTAATGTTTGTGTCCCTCCAAAAGCTATATGTTGCAATCTTTTTTTTTTTTTTTTTGAGGCGGAGTCTTGCTCTGTCACCAGGCTGGAGTGCAGTGGCGCAATCTCGGCTCACTGCAACCTCTGCCTCCCGGGTTCAAGTGATTCTTCTGCCTCAACCTCCCGAGTAGCTGGGACCACAGGCACGTGCCACCATGCCCAGCTATGCTTTTGTATTTTTAGTAGAGACGGGGTTTTACCATGTTGGCCAGGATGGTCTCGATCTCTTGACCTCATGATCCGCCCGCCTCAGCCTCCCAAAGTATGTTGTAATCTTAATCCCCAAGGTGATGGTATTAAGAAGTGGGGATGGCCGGGCATGGTGGCTCTCACCTGTAATCCCAGCACTTTGGGAGGTGGAGACCGGTGGATCATTTGAGGTGAGGAGTTCAAGACCACCCTGGCCAACATGGTGAAACCCTATCTCTACTAAAAATACAAAAATTAACCAGGCATGGTGGTACACGCCTGTAATGCCAGTTTCCCAGGAGGCTGAGGCAGGAGAATTGCTGGAATCTGGAAGGCAGAGGTTGCAGTGAGCTGAGGTGCACTCCGGCCTGGGTGATAGAGTGAGACTCCATCTCAAAAAAAAAAAAAAAAAAAAAAAAGTGGGGCTGTTTGAGCAGTGACTAGGTCATGCAGGCAGATCCTTCATATATGGGATTGGTGCCCTTACAAAGGAGGCCTTAGAGAGTTGTCTGGCCCCTTCCACCACAGGAGGAGGCAGTGAGAGGGGGACTTCTATTAATAAGGAAAGGGGTCCTCATCGGACACCAAACCTGCCTGTACATTTATCTTTAACTTTCTAGCCTCTAGAACGGTGACCAATAAATTTACCGTGGCTTATAAGTTACCGAGTTTACGGCATTTCATTATGGCAGTCTGAAGAGACTAAGATAATCTCTGAACCAGAGATACTTCTTGTTAATATTTCACTCATAAAGTTTAGGTTCTTTTTTGTATATGTTCGTGTGGGATCTCATTATAAGGTTTCTTTCATTAGCTGGTTTTTATTAGTAATATATCAAAAATACATTCACATGCCATTTAATACCCATCAAAAGATGCTATTTTAGTAGCTGCAGAGTATTTGTTTTCTTTCTTTCCTTTCTTCCTTCCTTCCTTCCCTCCTTCCTTCCTTCCTTCCTTCCCTCCCTCCCTCCATCCCTCTCTCTCTCTCTTTCTCTCTCTCTCTCTTTCCTGGTTATTTCGTAAGTCATTGAACCATTGGCCATTATTGAATATTTAGATTTTTTTTAAGTTTTAACACTAAAAATCACAGTGGACATTCTTTCTAGTTGATTTTTGGCCACGTTTTTGATATTACATTAAGAAACACTCCTAGAAGTGGAATGATTTGGTCACAGGAAATGTCAAATTTGAAGGCGTTTGGTACGTATGACAACAGCTCTCCTAAAAGGTTGTTCTGATCTTTCCCAGTACCAAAGTAGGACCAGGGTGCCCATTTCCCTTGGCCTGGTTGCTCTTATCACATGGAAGCTGCAGTGATCTTTCTCTCCTCTGAAGCTAGAGGCCTGGCTGCCTGGTCAGGGTCTGACTCTAAAGGGGGTGGGCAGAGGGTCAAGTCCCAGATGATCTCGGCAATGGAATTCATCCCTGGGTGGCTTCTTCTCCAGGTTCAGCTGAGCTTTGATACTAGAGGTGGACACGAATGAACCCATCGCTCTCTCTGGCTGTCTCCCACTGCAGAGAGGAGGGTCCTGACACTTCAGACAGAAACCTTGCCCCACTGGCCTTAGGCTTGGTGAAGCTGCCTTGCTTACTGGGCACAGCCGCCTCCAGCTTTTGCCTGGTTCCTTTCTGGATTCCTTTTTGTGCTTTGCTGAGCAGAGCATCCCTTCCCTTCCCTGCTTTCAGCTTGCTGTGCCCATTTGTGTCCCAGAGCGCTTGGCAAACCTCCACTGATCCATCATAAGTAAAAATACTGTCTGAGCAGAAGGTTACTTTTCGGCCCATGCCTTCTTTCCACTTCCTGTTCTACCCACCTCTAAGTGACAGGTATTCCTGGAGTTTTCTCTTCATTCACCTTTTTTGGGAGCATATTCTTATCTTTGGAAGGTTGAGGAAAGTGAGTTCTTGGTGTCTTTTTTATGTCATCCCAATATGTATTATCAACAGCAGAAATCTCTCTTATGGTTCTGACATTTGGGTGTCAGTCTTTCTAAGCTTCCAGAATCAAAGCAGTAGTTTTTTCTATTCTTGCATTCTTTTGGTCATTGTCATCAGAATTGGGAGTCATAGGTTTGTGTGTAAATTGCTTCTTTACTGAGAGGTCTGGGCTCTGGATTCTGATTTCCTCATTTGAATATTCTTGTTCCAGTGCTACACCATTTATTTTATTCTAGGCTAATGATAAATATTTTCTGGTAGGGAGCACCTTATTTTATGGTTTTTTTTTTTAGATGGAGTTTTGCTCTGGTTGCCCAGGCTGGAGTGTAATGACACGATCTCGGCTCACTGCAACCTCCGCCTCCTGGGTTCAAGCAATTCTCCTGCCTCAGCTTCCCGAGTAGCTGGGATTACAGGCATGCGCCACCACACCCAGCTAATTTTGTATTTTTAGTAGAGATGGGGTTTCTCCATGTTGGTCAGGCTGGTCTCTAACTCCTGACCTCAGGTGATCTGCCTGCCTCAGCCTCCCAAAGAGCTGGGATTACAGGCATGAGCCACCGTGCCCAGCCTATATGGTTTTTAAAACATAAATGTTTCATGGCAACTCCACCCTGTGATTTTTCTCCAAAATGAACTTCAGGAACAAGTAGCAAGTTCTACCACCACCCTAAGCACCTACCTCCCCAAAGAAAGGAAAATATGTTCCCTTAATATTTTGTGATCATAGAATAGATGTGAAGCCTATTCAGTTCGGAGAAGCAGCCCGCTGCTTAACGATTATTTAAAAATGCATAGAAACTTGTGGGTCAAGTGTAGCAGAGAACCAGGACTATATTCCCCACTTGCAGCTCGGGGCTGGGACTAGGTTCTAGCTCAAGAATGGGAGCTAAACTGTCTCTGCACAGCGCTGGGTCTGCGACCAGACAGTGTAGAGTTTAGACAGTGATAAACTCATTAGCGCCTTCCCAATAATCCTGTGATGTTATTTATTGTTGATATTGAGGTTACTGGTAGGTACAGATAGGAAGGCCAGGGCTCTTGGACATCCAGGAAGCTTGGCAGAGTTCTATTCACTTGCCTGTGCCTGGGAGAGAAAGCAGAGGTCCCCAGGGAGAAGAAGAACCAAGTGCAGCTCTACAGGTCTCTTTAGAGTTTCAGGTGGAAGAGGAGGGAGATATCAGGATGGAAGGACATTGCAACATTTTGCTTATTACTTAGATGGTAACCTCTGCTGGTGGGCGGGCCTTTCTTGAGGCCAAGGAGAGGCAACATGATGGGGCAAGAACATTGGGAATGGAAAACAGATTTAACTTTGACTCTGCCAAGCTTCATAACCCTGTGTCCAAGAGCCCTGGCCTTCCTATCTGTATAGAGCAATAATTCAATATTAACAACAAATAATAGTTAACAATTTCATAGGGTTATTGGGATGGCCTTAATGAGTTTACCACTACTCATTAACGTTGATAAACGCTACAAGGTTATCAAAGACCTTTATGCTTTGTACTGATAATGACGAGGAAGCCCACCTGTTTTCCCGTTACAGAAGGTAAAGAAGAAAAGGGAGCTTTAGGTTGCAATGGGAATGCAGGCTTGTACCTTTTTTTAAATTTAAGTTTTTATTTATTTACTTTTTTTTTTTTTTTTGAGACGGACGGAGTCTTACTCTGTTGCCCAGGCTGGAGTGCAATGGCATGATCTTGGCTCACTGCAACCTCTGTCTCCCAGTTCAAGTGATTCTCCTGCCTCAGCCTCCTGAGTAGCTGGGATTACAGGTGTGTGCCATCACACACGGCTAATTTTTGTATTAGTAGAGACGGGGTTGCACCATATTGGTCAGGCTGGTCTCGAACTCCTGACCTCTGGTGATCCGCTGCCTCAGTCTCCCAAAGTGCTGGGATTACAGGCCTGAGCCACGGCTTCCGGCCATCTTTTAGAAAGTCATTACTGCCTTAATCATTGGCTGTGCCCAGGAGTGATGGTCCCTTAGAAGAGGTTATCCCATTTACAGGAAGAGAAAACTGAAGGCACAGGAGTAACACAGCATGTCAAGTGAGATGGAAAGGCAGAAAGTTGAGTCATTCACTCATTACAGATCAGTTCTTTGATCTTCTATTCCTTTCTTTTATTCCTTTTCCCTGTCTCCCTGATGTTGATAATTCCCAATAAGAAATTTGAAAGGGACTGATTACTACCAGAATTGAAAAGTGCCAGTCTTGGGGACAGAAGTTTTTCTGTAAATCAACTATTGAAATCTCCCAATAATCCTTGAGGAGTGTGTATTATTATCCCCTGATCATACCTCCTAGGATATAAAGGCTCATCCAAGGCTGTAAAGTTGTATAAACTGAGGCAAGCAAATTTCCAACCATGACTTTGGACTCTAAACTTTTACCTCATGAGTGTAAGTTCCAAAGGGACCTATTAATATTTGGATGAGAAAACAGTAATTTTAGCCATGTCATACCTTGTGTTTTAATGTATTTCTCCCATTTGGTGTCGGGGTGGGGGACATGTCTTTTTATATGAAGAATCAGAAGCCATTAGAACAGGAGGCACGTTTCATGCTACCTGCCCCCGGTAACTCAACATAAGGGATGCACAGCTCAGAATTACTGCTCACAGTGTCTCCATGGCAACAGTCAGGTAGGGTACCGTTCTCCTTCTGGAGCCAACAGGGAGCTGGGTGACTGTTCTGACCAACATAGGTGGTGACCCTAACCAAGTCTCCAATTATAATGAGGCTCCTGAATGATCCCAGACTCTGATGGCATCACATGGAGTCGTTGCCATGGTTTTGGTGAGAAGTATTGCTTTTCCAAGGATTGCAAAACACTTTATGTTCCAACCCCATGCTTGCTCATTCTTGACAGAGTGGAAAATGTGTCTCCTTGGCTGAAATGTTCCTCTTGAGTCCAGCCCAAAGATGACATTTTTAGGAAAGTTTGAGAAGAATCCTATGGCTGTTACTGAGTCACGATAGAGTAGAAATGGATCTTTTCTATTTAAAGAGTTTTGAGCTACTGTTTGAAAATGTCATATTGCTAGGAAACGGTGAAAATGGAAAACTTTCCATTTGCTATCAACAAAGAAAGGTCATCACCGAATGTGCAACAATAGAGTTACGAAGCTCTGTCATCTGTCTACAAAGGGATTAGGAAGTTGCTGAGAGTTACATTTAAGAATATTAGTGAATATGCTTGGGGTTTGAAAGAGGGATTGCTCATCTGGAATCGGACACGTGTACTTCTAGATCTCATTCTGCTACTAAATATCTATTGCTTTTGAGAGGCTTGCTGGATCTCAGTCTTGATATAAACTGAAGAAAGAGATTACATTAGATTTGATAAAGATTTCCTCAATTTACCTGATATAACTCCCCCCGGGGGGCTTGATAAACATAAATTTCCCTGGTCCCCTTCCTGGAGGCTATATAGTCTAGTATGTCTGGAGTAGACTGGGAATACATTTTCACAAACATTCCAGGAACTTCTGAGAAAAAGGTATGTTTGAGAACAGAACAAGCAAATTTTGCTGTATGCAAAAATGAGACCCTGTTTCTATACTATTTGCGCCTTGCTTTTTAATTTTTTTCAACATGTTCCTACTTTTTGTGTGGGTGTGTATATGTCAACTCATTTTCTATGGCTAAATAGTATCTCATTATGCTTCAATATCTATTGAATCCCTTTTCATTGTGAACTTCATTTTCTTTCCTTCAGTAAAGATGAGTCAAGTCATTTTGTACTCCTATGGGGACTATGGGAGTGTCCTAACTTCACTACAACCTTATTAACAAGAAGAAAAGAAAACGAAAGAAGCTTTACTAATTTGATAACTAACAATGGTATCTCATATCTCATTTATACTTTTTTTCTCATTTATACTTTTTAATGAGACAAAGATGTTTTCTTAGATTTTTTGACTATTAGTATCTTTTCTCTTGCAAACTGTCTGACAACATTCTTTGACAGATTTTCCACTGGGACTTTTTTCTTCCTTATAGACTTAGGAGATCTATTCATACTTCAAGTACATTAAACATAGTCAGTTATATCTATGTTGTAAATTTCTACTAGTTTTTAGTTTGCCTTTCAACGTTGTGATGATTTTTGGCATTTAATATCTCTATGCAATCCCTTAGAATATTCTTTCACGATTTCTATCTCTGATGTACACTTACTCCTTCTCCATCTCCAGATTATGTATCACTTAGACGTTCTTACATATTTATATTTTGGTTTTTGCATTTGCATTTAACTTTGCAGTGCATCTGGAGTTAATTTTAGTATGCAGTGTTACAGAAGGCTCCAATTATTTTTTCAAATTGTACTTTTTCGTTTTTTGAGATGGAGTCTCACTCTGTCGCCTAGGCTAGAGTGCAGTGGCACCATCTCAGCTCACCGCAATCTCTGCCACCTGGGTTCAGGGGATTTCCCTGCCTCAGCCTCCTGAGTAGCTGGGATTACAGGAGCCTGCACCATGCACAGCTAATTTTTGTATTTTAGTAGAGATGGGGTTTCACCATGTTGGCCAGGCTGGTCTCGAACTCCCGACCTCAAGTGATCTGCCCACCTTGGCCTCCCAGAGTGCTGGGATTACAGGTGTGAGCCACTGCACCCGGCCTCAAATTGTTAATTGTTCTAATATCATTCATTTCTATATCAAATGGATTTTAGATATGTCATTTGCCATTTAATATATGCTTATATAACATCAAATCTGTGTCTACTTTTTCTTTGTATCCTGACCTAAATGTTTGGTTTTGTTTGGTGTCAGACTAGGTTTACACCTGACAAAATATATACTTTATAGGATGTGGGAGTCTAATTCTCCAAACCAAGGCTTCAGGATTATTTTCAAGCAATTCCAAGATTTCAAGAGACCAAAAATTAACAAGTGTCTTATACCTACACCAGCAACAGAAGCAATACATGAGATTATGATAGCAGTGCTATGCATTCCTGTAAATGTTTATATGTAGCAGGTGAGAGAAGTTTAATCTGATTAAATTTGAGTGTGAGTCAATTCTTAAACGTTCTGAGGATTTTAGGGAAAGAGGGAGCAGACAAAAGAAGAGAAAGCAAGAATAGGGGACAGGGAAGAAAGAAGAAGTGAAAAGATAGTGCAAATAGAAAACGGAGTTTATTTTTTAATTGTAAGAACAATGTACTTGTGTGTGTGTGTGTGTGTGTGTGTGTCTGTGTGTGCATGCATGCATGGGAGTGAATATCTCTTCCAATGATGACTGATTAATTCACATGTATTTAATAGAAAATGAAAGATGTGTTAAAGCAGGGGGACACTAGGTCTTGCTCCAGAAGAAAAACAAGAAATAGTCCAAGAGTCCTAGCAGAACTCTGATTTATAAGGCAATACTTTTGTCCCCATCATGGGCTGCCATCCAGGGCCCAAGAAGGAAATGATCCTGAAGAAATAAAGAAAAGAAAGAAAGAGAGAGGAGAGAGAGAGGGAGGGAGGGAGCAAGGGAAGAAAGGAAGGAAGGAAGGAAGGAAGGAGATGGAAAGAAAGAAGGAAGGAAGGGAGGAAGGAAGGAAGGGAGAAAGAAAGGAAGGAAGGAAGGAAGGAAGGAAGGAAGGAAGGAAGGAAGGAAAGAAAGGAAGGAAGGAAATAGGAAGGAAGGAAGGATGGATCTTCCTTGAAGGAAGTTACTGGAATCTGTGTGTTAAGCTTCTGTTTCATCTATCCAAATAAGTCATTCTTGCTAAGAGCATCATCTTTACCCATCTCTTCTTCTGTGTTGCCATAGATACACTGCTTCCTTAACACCACTGTATTATTCAAATGTGACTGATTTTCTTTCTACCTCCTCTCCACTCTACTGTTTGGTTTTTGTCTACCCAACTATTCCATTTAACTTAAATAAATTCCCCCTGGCCCTGCTTGACCTACTTGTGCCCCCTGCTTGCTGCAACCTCTTCAGACTCTAAGAATGGTCGTATTTTCTAAAAAAAAAAAAATCCATCAGAATACTTGGTTTGACCAAATAATTTTTTCAAACATAAATTAATTTGTATTTAAACTTTTAACAATATCATAAAATGGTTTCTGTTTAGTATATACTTAATAAGTTATCCTTTGGGGGAAGAAAAAACAAATTTATTTCAAAAGAGTGACTAATAAAAAGAAATAAAAGATGAGGTCTCATTGTACCAGCCACACATCCCTCACCCACAAAGCCACCTTTCTCTATGTCTTCTAAATTTTCCACAAATTCTAGTCCCTCTAGGAATGGTTCTGCCTTGACTATGTGGGAAGGTGAAAATAACTCCCCAGATTTTACTGAGTAAACCCACATGTCTGCTTCTAGCAACACATCAAAATAATAATAATGCAAGAAATTCATCTCTCTGGGCTCCAGACTCCTTACCCATGAAGGGAAGGACTAGGTTAGAATTAGGTGGTTTCAAACTTTTAAAAACATATGCCTACAAGTGTAAGTGTTTTTTAACTAGCAATCTTACATCAAAAGAAACAAAGTAGCACGGAGGTGAAGAGCAAAAGCAAAACCTTTCACAAAACGTTAAAACTTTGCAGAGCAGAGTTTT
Source organism: Plecturocebus donacophilus (assembly GCA_004027715.1). NCBI lineage: Eukaryota > Metazoa > Chordata > Mammalia > Primates > Pitheciidae > Plecturocebus > Plecturocebus donacophilus. The sequence goes on along the minus strand of PVKP010011671.1, from coordinate 3,279 downwards.
AAAATCATCAGGTTGCATGGTCCCCTAAACGCCTTCCAACTTCCATAAGTTATTTTTATGATTTAGTTCTAAAAATCTCAAACCTCCTAAGAGATATTGCTTGGGAATAGATGAGCGATTTTATTCAGGAGCAAAGAGCGGGGGTGGAATTACGATGCCATTACACCAACATGACTTCGTTCTCCCACCCCATCTGGGTCCTTCGAAGCTTCCTTGCAGGATGCTGAAGGCTCCAGAGAGCACTGGAAAGCTCTCAAATCCAGGAGCGAGCCAGCTCCCTTAGCAACAGCAGCAGAGGGAAGTCTTTCTTTTCCATCAGCAGATGGTGGTGGGTTTTCACCACTTCTGCAGCAGCTTTTCTTACAATGGACTCTCGGCTCTTAGAATCTTCTGCACCCTGCCTAGCAACCAGTGCCCTTGGCAACTAGGAGAGCTACCTTTTCAACAGACCCATGATGCTGCTTGTACTCCCACGGCCTAGACTGTGTGCATGGCCTGCAGATACGATAAGCCCTATGTCTAAATGGAAACCTTCTTTATGATTTGAGTGTTATACAGTTAGATGCCAAATTCCAAAATTTTGAGAAAAATCGGAGTGTCTTAAAAAGGAAACTGGGCCTACATTCAATTTCTGCTTTGCACACAGGTGAAATACCTACAGGTGTTGACTAGAAGTTCACCCAAAGTTCTGTCTGCCCCATTATATCAGCAGGATGTCTTGAAAGTCCCACAAGAGCTTGGGAGAAGAGCCCTTGTTCCTCCCACTAAATAGCCACGTGACCTTGGCCAAGACACTTCACCTCTGCAGCTTCAGTTTCCTCCTCTGTAAAGCAAGAGAGATGAGTTGATGATGTCAAAGGCTCCTCAGCGGGGCTAACATTTCATGACACTTGGCTTCATTTTTGACCAAGGTCTGTCTTTGTAAGTCTCCAAATTCAGGGCTCTGAGATTCCTCTTAATCTCAAGTTTTTCCCGTGAGATTATAGTATTTCTTGTTATAGTTCTTAGCATTACATTCAAATGACAGGAAAATGCTGCAAGATTGTAAAGCATATCTCACCAAGGGCTCTAAGAAGTCAAGGGTGAAGTGCGGGGTCCCAAAGTGACCCTTTAGAGGGAAATGTCACCTGGAATAGCTATTCCTTTGCTTTTGTTTTTGTTTTTGTTTTTGAGACGGAGTCTTGTTCTGTCACCACGCTGGAGTGCAGTGGTGCGATCTTGGCTCACTGTAACCTCCACCTCCCTGTTCAAGTGATTCCCGTGCCTCAGCCTCCCGATAGCTGGGACTACAGGTGCCCGCCACCACACCAAGCTAATTTTTTGTATTTTTAGTAGAGATGGGGTTTTACCATGTTGGCCAGGATGGTCTTGATCTCCTGACCTCACGATCTGCCCGCCTCGGCCTCTCAAAGTGCTGGGATTACAGGTGTGGGCCACCGTGCCCGGCCAAACAGCTATGACTTTTATGGTTACTCCAGTAGTCTTTAGGATGACCAGACCAGCCCGGTGCTCATGCATTTGTATGTGTAGCTACGAATTCAAGTTCTCATAAAGTATTGAACAATTCCTGGCTATTTGTTGAGGTACCTTTAGACACTGAGAATTATACAAAGCAATTTAAGGCATATATACTCTGATAGAGAAAAAGATACACACACTTGAGTTAACTAAATAAAGTGTTAGGCAGCATCTTATTAAATAATCCATACGTGTAGAAGGCTACCAAAGGGCAGAAGAACTGAATGTTTAACTTTTCAAGTGAGAAATATATGGGTAAGATGCAAGGGAATCCTTGACCAATAAAATAGAATAAAATAAATAAAACCATTTTTCCTTTTGAGCCGTCTCAATCTGCTCCCAGGCTGGAGGGCAGTGGCGTGATCTCAGCTCACTGCAGCCTCCGTCTCTTGGTTTCAAGTGATTCTCCTGCCTCAGCCTCCTGAGTAGCTGGGATTACAGATGCCACCACGGCTGATTAATTGTTTGTATTTTTAGTGCAGAAGGGTTTTACCCTGTTGTTCAGGCTGGTCTGGAAATCCTGATCTCAAGTGACCCACCCACCTCAGCCTCCCAAAGTGCTGGGATTACAGGCATGAGTCAGCATGCCCACCCAACTTTGCCTGCTATTTTTTTTTTTTTTTTTTTGGAGACAGGGTCTTACTCTGTCACCCAGGCTGGAATGCACTAGTGTGATCTCGGCTCACTGCCAACCTATCTCTGCCTCCTGGGTTCAAGTAATTCTTGTACCTTGGCCTCCCAATTAGCTGGCATTATAGGCATATGCCACCATGCCTGGCTAATATGTTTTGTGTTTTTAGTAGAGACAGGGTTTTGCCATGTTGGCCAGGCTGGTCTCGAACTCCTGGCCTCAAGTTATCCACCTGACTCACTCTCCCAAAGTGCTGGGATTACAGCCACTATGCCTGGCCCAGAATGAATAAAATCTTAAATCTGAAATAAACATGGCACTTCCTACCAGGGCTAGCTTTGTGAGCATATGACTTGTGCTGTGAAAGAGCCCTATTTTGGCCAGGTGCAGTGGCTCATGCCTATAACCTCAGCACTTTGGGAGGCTGAGGTGGGCGGATCATGAGGTCAGGAGATTGAGACCATCCTGGCCAACATGATGAAACCTGGTCTCTGGTAAAAATACAAAAATTAGCTGGGTGTGGTGGCACACGCCTGTAATCCCAGCTACTCAGGAGGCTGAGGCAGGAGAATCGCTTGAACCTGGGAGGCAGAGATTGCAGTGAGCCGAGATGACGCCATTGCACTCCAGCCTGGGCAACAAGAGTGAAACGCTGTCTCAAAAAAAAAAAAAAAAGAAAGAAAAAAGAAAAGAAAAAGCCCTATTTTTAGAAGAACCCTGTGCTTGGTTTAATGAGGTGCTATCACCACTGTGAAATTCTTGATCGTTTTTGAACAAGGGACCCTGCACTGTCATTTTGCACTGGGCTCCATAAAACGTGTAGTGTTCCTCTAGACACTCCTTGGTTCCAGGAAACGCTTCCTGTTTGGGAGTGGTAGGGGAGACACTGTAACAGGAGTTGGGAATTCAGATGCAGGGCGCCATGGATGCTACATTGCACTTTATCCTGTAGAAAGAGGGCTACGATGGCATTTTTTTTTTTTTGAGCAGTAGAGTAATTTGGTAATATTGACATTTTAGGAGGACTCATCTGATGCTAGGGTGATGGGAAGAGACGGGGTTGGTTTGGAGACTCTCGTCATGATCCATGGATAAGGCAAGAAAGTCCACTTGGGAATAATAAAAAAACA
>PVKP010011670.1:0-60652 GCA_004027715.1 Plecturocebus donacophilus | reverse complement strand
GAGGTTCTTTCCCAAGGTGTCTTTCCAACCCTGCAATTTAAGCTTTTTTTCTTTTCTCCACCAGGTCAGGAGTTAACTTCTAAGTGAGAGGGTTTTGTTTTCGTTTTTCCTTTTAGAAAGCAATTAAGAAAAAGGATTTGTGGGCTGGGCGTGGTGGCTCACGCCTGTAATCCCTGCACTTTGGGAGGCCGAGGCAGGTGGAGGTCAGGAGTTTGAGACCAGCCCAGCCAACATGATGATTACTAAAAATACAAAAGATTAGCTGGGCGTTGTGGTGCACACCTGTAATCCCAGCTACTGAGGAAGCTAAGGCAGGAGAATTGCTTGAACCCAGGAGGCAGAGGTTGCAGTGAGCCAGGGTCACACCACTGCACTGAGCCTGGGCAACAGAGTGAAAAACTCTGTCTCGAAAAGAGAAAAGAAAAGGGATATGTGAGTTGGTCTTAAGCTACAGCCAATCTGGTATGCTTTGCATGTCTTTCTGTATGGTCAGTAGCAAACGCTTCTGCAGGCCTCCGTCCTGGGGACGTCCTGGAGAGCATGACCTGTAAGCACACACCAGTGCTTTGGGTTAACCTCCGCCATTTTACAGTGGAGGCCCGGGCTTTGGGAATGGGTTCTTTCTGGTTTGTTATCTCTGTGACCTTTGCCATTTGTTGATTCCCTTCCCCTCCACGAACTGCCTTGGATTTTCCTTTCTCTGAACCTTTAGTAAAGTTTAAAAGCCAGAAATATTGGCCACTTGGCATGGCCAAAGTTGGGGAATAAGAGATTTAAAAGGATTTTATTAAAGAGCACTCAGTTTAATTAAAAGTGGATATCCAAGTTATAGGCATATTTTACAAGCCTTTTTCTCTTCTTGGATTTCGTTTTGCTGGAAAGAGGTTTTTCTCCATTTTGCCTTGCCACTCGTTCTTGGGTTTTTTTGAGATGAAGTCTCGCACCATCACCCAGGCTGGAGTGCAATGGCGTGACTGCAGCTCACTGCAACCTCCGCCTGCTGGGTCCCCAGAGAACATTCTTAACAGGCTGTTCTTACAGGCACCTGCCACCATGCCTGGCTAATTTTTTGTGTTTTTAGTAGAGATGGGGTTTCACTATGTTGGCCAGGCTGGGCTAGAACTCCTGACCTCATGATCCACCCGCTTCAGCCCCCCAAATGCCTTGCCACTCTTAATGTTCTCATGAGAAAGGAGACCTCTGATTTCCCCATGGAGCCCCAGGAATTAGAGGCGGATGGATCCCTCTCAAAATCTGTTTTTTGTCTTCCAGCCATACTTGTTTATTAGACCCTAGAAACTGCATGTTTCCCTAGTCTTGCTCTTAAAGGGCTCCATCCAGAGGCCAATAATTCAATTAGGAGATTGGCAAATAAAAAATATTATAGCTACTGAATCTTCTTCTGTCTGTCTGTGTAGTTATATATATATATATATATATATATGTTGTGGGTGTGACGTCTACAGAAAAGAGCTCTAATTAATTGACTTAAAGAAGGATAAGCACTTAGATCAAATATTTTTAAGGGGAAGATAAAAACTGTGGTACCTTTTAGCTCATGTGACTTTAATTTATGGCTTTTCCATAAACTGAGCATTGAAATAAAAGCCCAACAAGTTTCTCTTAAGACCCTAATCTGCTATCTAGCAAAATTTGTAAAGGGTTATAAAAAGTTTTTGCTTTTTAAAAACATTTGTGTCATCATTTTGGTGAAATAAGTAACTTATGGAAATCTGGAATTCTATTTCATAACATCAACTTTAGAAAGTCCTATTTATGATTCCTTGTGAAACAGAACTCCATCAAAGCCAATCTAAAGGGCCCATGTAAAAATAATTATTATTGTTGCACTTTATGCAAATAATCAGGCCAAGTATAATGCTAAAGTCTATTTTGCAAACAACTCAGTCTTATCGTGATTTGTTTTTAACAAAAATGAGGACGGGAGAGAGAAAAATTATGTTTCAGAACTCATCATACATTTCTCATTAAATTCTAGGTTCATTCATTGTTTTTAACCTGTTGCCTGCATTTTAGACTGACCCTGTTTATTCCTATGAACCAACCAGCAATCTCCAGCTGCAGCTCAGGAGGAACAACGGAGGATGGGTAATGTAAAAATCTGGATCCATATTTAATTCTGAGCAATTATCCTGCAAATCCTGCCGGGTGATGGGAATAAATAGTGTCCATCACCCGGAGGTTTCCTTTTTGTGAAAGTAAGACCAAGAGAGCTAACCAAAGCCAAGCCCCATGCACCCGAATCTTAGCAAGCATCACTATATCCACCCGTGTCTATATCAGGGTGTGTCACAGGACATCCTTTTTCTCCCTAGTCGGAGGAGGACTCAATTCCACAGCTTCACCTTAGCATTTGGCCTGTGATAAGGAGTCCATGCAACTGCCTCGAGATACATTTTTGTCCCACATTGAATTCCAAGCTTCAGGTCAAAGCCCTAGGAAAGAAAACTGGATCTAAGGGACCCAGAGGTGGATGATAATGGAAGTTAAAAAGCACTGCACAGGTGAGTGATTCCTGCAGGTTAACCCAAGCCTCCCGTTTCATGGATAAAGGTCATGCTAGTATCCACGGCGTAAATTAGGTCTAGAGAATTTGAAGGCTACTGATAGCAGGGGAAATAGGACGTACATGGGTGAGAGCAAATACTCCCACTCCTCAGACCCCATTAACATGAGTGAAAGCCGATTTGACACCTATGGGTGGCACCCTGTTTCGGTCGTAGGGACTCGGGATATGAGGACGGAGAAGAAAGAGGGATGCCTCTCTCTCTCCCTCACGGACCCCAGGGATTTGCTGGGAAGAGAAGGGAGCCTGGGGTACCTCACTTCCCTCCTTCTAGATGGGTAGCCATCCATCTTCAGTCTGTACCCCTGTCAAATGCATCCTGAACCCCTGAGACTCCTTTGGGAAAAAAAATCCCTTTTCCCCTCTCTCCTCCTCTGTCCTCTCTTCACAGATAGGTAATTGTGAGTCTGTACAATGGGACACTCCCCTCAGATGCAGCCTCCAAACTGGCAAAAGTTAATTTCTCAAACCTTAAACTAGCTGGCTTAAGACTGGGCTCAGGGAAGGGATCCCAGAAGCACAACATGCTGGCAACAGGGTAAAGTTTTTTGTTTTTTTGTCTTTACCAGTCAGGCTTTTGGCCTCCCTCTCCTTCTACAAACAGGTAAAAGGACTCAGGACTTTTGAGCTGTCCTTATCCCACATAATTTCATTCTGATACATGTTTTCTGATAGCCTAGTTGGTCTCCTCTCACCTTCAGGTCAACTCCAGTTGGTCATTTAGCCGGAGCCCTGGACAATAGCGCTTTCTGCTGGGAACCCACAGACAGGCCTCTGAGGGAGCTCCGACTGTCTCCCCAAAACAGCGCCCCGTCGGCAGGCAGCAGTTAAGACTGGTCTCCACCTTTATTCTTATCCTGATTCTAATGGCAATTAGACGTACTTCTTTAGAGGGGGAATGACAGATGCAGGCGGCAGCTGGGGGAACCACCCAGGACCATGTCTGCATACGCCCGCAGCGGGCTGTGGGTCTGTCCGCACACTGGGAGGATGCGGTGGAGCCGTGGGAAGTCTGAGGTTTGAGCTTTGTGCAGGGTCGGGGGAGTGGAGCCTGGTCCCCGGGCTCCTGCCTGGTATTCGATCCGTGAGCTGGGAGCCTGTTGGAAGGACTTCTTTTTTTGCTGAGAGCTTTTTGTTAGTAAATTCTGCTTTCCTCACCTTTGAACGTGTCCACGTGCCTAATTTTTCTCCTGGTTATGGGACAAGAACACCGGTTTCAGCTGAGCTAAGGAGTAAAATCCTGTGTCAGGGACATACGGAGTGCCTGACATGGAGCCTGGACATGTGAACTATGGAAAATTCCCGTCTACGCAGGAGACGTACTTTCCAAACAATTACCTGCTTTACTTTTCAGTATTTTATTAAATGTTATGATAATTGTGTTTGTGCTGTTAGCAGGAAAACCAAATTCTGTAAAATTAAATTTTAAAGAGGTTTATTCTGAGCCAACATGGCTGATGGTCCACGAAAAGAGTCTCACGAGGCCTGAGAAAGTGGGAAAGTGCCTGATGTGGTTGCGCTATGGGTTTGTTCTTTTTTTTTTTTTTGAGAGGGAGTCTTGCTCTGTCACCCAGGCTGCGGTGCAGTGGCGCGATCACGGCTCACTGCGTGCTGGGACTCCTGGGCTCAAGGGCTTTTTGCGCAGGAGAGAAATCTGGTTTTCAGGTTTTTCTGGGGTCCCCTTGGCCAAACGGAGGTCCATTTAGTTGGCGGGAGGCTTCCAATTTTATCTTTAGTTTAGTGCTGTTTTACACATTTTTGTATTAATATTTAAGGGAAAATCCAGAGAAAAAAATCCCAAAAAATTATTTGGCACTTAGAGCCTTATGTTCCTAGAATTTTTTAAACTTTAATTTCAATTAAATTGATTTTAATTTTGTTGCAGAGAAGCATGATGAGCAACAACAGACTTTCTGGAACAGAAATACCTGCCTTACAGCTGTGAGGACGTGCAGCCTCTGTGTCTTTGGAAAACCAGACCGCGCTCCATGGTGTTCTCCAGGCTTTCTGCCCTTTTACTGTCCCTGGCCCTTGGGGAAGTCTGGCTTAGCTGGGTCTGGGTCCGCTGAGTCCTGTGCCGCCCCTCTGTTAGACCTTGCAGGGCATCAGCAGCTCTCAGGGGGTCCCAGTCCAGGCCTGAGTCAGCCACCCACTCGGAGGGAGACCACCGGCATCGTCAACCAGGCACGGAGGTTGGGAAGCCCTGCTCCAGGGCAGCGCCTCTCAAAGGCTTTTCCAGGACCAGCCCCAGGGCTATCACCTAGGAATGCATTAGAAATGCAGATTCCCAGGCCGTGCCCAGCCCTTCAGAGTCAGCAGGCAGGGTTGGGGTCGGCCCTGTCTTAACAAGCCCTTCTGAGTGGCTCTGATTCTCCCTAAGGACCAGGAACCAGAGCTGGGGCTCGGGGAGAAATTCAGCCAAGCTGAGACTAGCACTGTGAGGCATTTGGGAAGTGGGGGCAATGGATGAGGAGGAGCAGTGCAGGCAGGGGAATGAAGTCCAGGCTGACGAGAAAGAGCGAAATCAGAGTAACTGCAAGGAAAGGCCAAGAACCCGCAGTCAGCGCACAGCCTGGGACGTGGCCCACGGGCAGGGAGGGGCAGATCTTGGGCTTCATGGGACGTCAGGGACCAGGACCCTGGAAGGAAGGTTAGGAGCAGGGAAGCAGCGCCACCCTCACACCCCACCCGGAGGCCGGCAGGGGAGCCGGGGAACTGACATCCTCGCTGGGGCTCCCGCCACAAGCACTGCGGCTGCCCCCAAGGCAGGCCGGGGAGGCCCGGGCTTGGCTGCTTTCCAGACCTCGCCGTATTCCAGTGCCCTCACCTGGCTGTGAGTTACAGGTTCAGAGAGGCCAAGGCTGGGTCCCCTCACAGGGGTGGCCCTGGATTCCTTCTCTGAGCCAGGTGTCACTGGGGGTCTGTAGACAATGGATATGGGCTTCAATGAAGGGGCCCCAGCGAGGGTGTCTGTTCGCCAGCTCTCTGCCTGCGCCCTAGACTGACCGAGGCCTCCGGGTGGGGTGTGAGGGGTGCCGCTCCTAACCTTTGCTTCCAGGGTCCTGGTCCCTGGCGTCCAGTGAAGCCCGAGGTCTGCCCCTCCCTGCCCGTGGGCCTCGTCCAGGGCTGTGAGCCGACTGCGGGATTCTTGGCCTTTCCTTTCAGTTACTCAAATTTCACTCTTCCTGGGCTGGTCCAGGAGACCGGCTTGGGGCAGGGCCTGTGGCCCCTCCAGCAGCACGCTCTGTGCCCACCAGCCACTGGGGAGGAGCTTCCAGGAGAAACACCGCCACCCAAGGGCAGCACCCCACGCACTGGGCTCCCCGCACCGGTGCCAGCACCTGGCAGTGCCAGTCACCTGAAGTCCTCCTGCCCCAGGAATGAAACCGTCCTCAGACCAGGCACTGTGTCCTCGGCAGTGGTGTCTAGGGATGGGGCACACAGCCCAGCCTCTGCCCAGGAGTCAGAGGCCCTTGGCCAAATCCCGGCTACCCCCACCCCTCAGGCTGAGCAGATGCCCATGTGTGCTGAGCCAACCAACCAACCAACCAACATCCCTGCCGCGTGCATGCCGCGGCGGACGGCCTGCTTGCTATGGATGTGGGGCTCCCTGAGGCCTCACAGCATGTGAACCTCATTCTGTGAACCCCAGGAGGCCTCACAGCAGGCTGGCTGTATCCCTGCATCCCACAGGAGCCCCAGGGTCCAGGTCTGGGGCAGAAGCCGCAGCTCCCACTGGTTCTGAGCAGGAGCAGGGGCAGGAAGGGAGCCAGGCCTCTCAACTTCATAGTCAGACGGCCTTGCTGGGAGCCCAAGTGGCCGTGTGTGTTGACAGAGGTCAGCGACACCTGACCACCTCCACGCTGGCCCCCCGAAGCTCTGTTCCCGCATCCTCCCTGGGAATGCACTGTGCCCTCAGGTCACGTTTCCTCCACAGGCTGCTCTCCATCAGCCAGGTGATGAGATTCGCCAACATTGTTGCTTATAGAGCCGTACACACATCACCAGCCGGGTTCTTGTTCCAATAATAGTGGTATTTTTTTAAGCAAATTTAATTCCTTGATCCACTGTGGTTGGGTGGAGTTTTGTAAAAGGTAGAATTAAGTGCCAGGTGTGTGTTAGATAATTGAACCAAGCCCACAAGGCACAGGTCAGTGAGTGTGACAATTGTCAGAGGCTGGCACAGACAGCGATGGCCTCAGCTCCCACACACAACATCCCCAAGGGAGCAGAGCCTGGCAGGACGCCTCCCTGGGAATTCACCGGAAACTTCACATGCCAATTACAGGGGAGCATCAAAACCAAGAATGCCGCATCTGTGCCCAGGCCCTGGCCCACAGCGACCTAACCCCTTCCAGAGGCTCTGCTGGCTGGGGCTTGCACCCCTTCCCTGCAGCCTCAGGAGCTCCTGTGCGTGCTCTGCACCCCACAGGGTGAATGTTCAGAGGCCCAGCACTGGGCTCCCTGTGCCACCGTGAACAAAACCCGCCCTTGGTGGATGAAGTGCCTCTCCACCAGCTCCGGGGCCTCGGAGTCGATAGGACACCCAGCCGGGCTTTGCAAGACAGCGTATCAACGGCTTCACACCCACAGGGCCTCGCCAGAGGAGCATGGGCTCCTGGGTGTGCTCTGTCCGTGGGACCCCCGGCTCAGGGCTCACAGGCCAGGAGGTGGCACCCCAGTGGCAGAGCAACAGCCACGTGCTCCCCGTGTCCCACAGACTGCACATGGAAAGAGGTGATTCCCAAAAGGAAATGCGGAAGGAGGTGTCACCCAAATCAGGGGGAATGGGTGCTGCGGCTGAATACACAAGCAGGTCCCCGCAGCATCTCACAGGCCCCCCGTGGCTCCAAACCTGTTCCCAGTCCCTCGGTCCTCCCTGTGGCTCCAGCTGCCCCCCGCCCAGGGCCCCACTGGCAAGGACTCATCGCCCCCTTTCTCCTTCCGCCCCCTCTGAGCCACTGGCCCATCCTGTGGACTCCACTCCAAATCCATCTCCAGTGCACCTGCCGTCTCCCTCTGCACAGAGCCCCGTCGCCCACACCCCCAGTTCAGCCTCAGCCTCCTCCTTCTTCAGCCCGATCCACCAGCAAGCGGGAACCCCCAACACGTGGCTCTTCAACCGCCCCCAGCCTCTCCCTGCTGGAGGGATAAGCTCCAACCCCCCAGGCTGCCCCGTGGAGCCCACTGCACCAGACCTCTCCCCATCAGCTCCGCCTGGGAGGCCTCTGCAGGAGGCTCAACCCGCTGGCTCCTGGACCCCTGCCCCTCTGCTCAGCTCGGCCTACTCCTGCGATGCTCCCAGAGCCACCCTGTCCAGCCACAGCAGATGGGAAGCCCCTCCCACCCGCCCAGGGCTGTGTGGGCTCGCGGTGTGCACCTGCGCAGCTCCTCATGGCCGCCAGCACTAGATGTTTCCGTCGTCCATTTTCACTTGTGTATCGTCGTCTCCCCAAATCCACAGGGGTCACAAGCTGCCGAATGTTTTCTCCACTATTATCCCAGCACCAAGTACAATGCCGGGCACCTGATGGGTAGTAAATAAGTGTAGGGAGAAAGAGCGGAAGAAACGCAGGAACGAAGAAGAGAGGGAGGGAGGAAGGGAAGGGGGATTTTTAAACTTCTCACATCTAGAAATTGTTGACAAATTATTGCATAAAGATGTGATTTTGGCAGCAGGAGCCAGGAAATGCTCAGTGCTTCTTCGTGTGCTGAGCCTCTGGCATGGCCTGGCTGCCTGGGGCTGACAAGCTGTGTGCGCACGCAAAAGTGCATGTGTGCCCATGTGTGTGAGCGTGCGTGCATGTGAGTGCTTGTGCACGCATGCCTGTGTGCATGTGCGTGCTGTCTGTTCATGTGACTGTGCATGTGTGTGCACTGTGCACGTGTGCACATGTGTGCACGAGTGTATGCATGGGTGCACGCATGCTTGTGTGCATGCGTGCTGTCTTCATGTGACTGTGTATGTGCAATGTGTGCATGGGCGTGCTCTGTGCATGTGAGTGTATGTGCATGTGTGTGCATGAGCATGCATGTGAGTGTAGCTGTCTAACCACCAAGAGTAATAACCTCATTAGATTCCAAGGCTGTGTGAGTCACCTCCTGCCACAGGTAATTAAAACTGGGGAAAGGCCCATGGTTTTGAATGGGGTAGATAGAATCTAGCCAGATAAAGGAAATGATTGCATCTCCAGGTGGCTGAAGGGGAGGAAGCTGGACTCATTCCGAGTGTGACTCCAGGTTTTCAAGTGTAAAACACAGGGAGGTGTCAGTCGGGTGCCACTGCTAATGAGGCAGCCTGTGACCGGTCTCGACGTGCGTCTGTGCCTGTAAAAGATGAAAGTGCGGCACTCTGTGATAAATCACACGTCTTCGCGTCCGTGCTGCTCAGGGCCCAGCTACTGGTTCTGTGTGTCCGTAGCTGGGCCGAGTGTCCGTAGAATCCCGTGTCAAAGCACTCACCCTCAGGGCCTCCTAGGGGAGGCCAGTTCTGTCCAGCAGACGGGAGAGATGGTGTTGATGAAGAGGACAACACAGAACTGTTTGCTGAGCACCCGCCACACGCCAGGCTCTGCGTCCACACGCACAGCGGCTGCTCCCACACCACAGAGCTTGCGTGGCAGCTCCAGGACTGTCCCGTCCAGAGCCCAGCTCTCGGCCAGCCCCCAGGCCACTCCATGAGGCCATCATGAAGAGGACGCCATGGCTCTGGCTGCAGGGTGCATGGGCTCGGTGGGTTTCAGTCAATCCTTGATTTCTCATCATCGCAGCTTCTCAGAGGAGTCAGTTCACAATGAGCAGAACAGCTTCCTGGAGAATGCTCCATGCAGGAGGTAGCCATGGAGAAGGTGCCTACACGTGGCTCTGATATGAAAAACTAAGCTCTGGGCTGAAAACAGTGCAGCAGTACATACACTGGAGGGGCGGATGGAAGAAAAGCCCGCCTGCGTCTGTGTGGCAGCAAACTGAAGAAAACCACCTGTGAGTTTGTGCCTTCCGCATGCTGATGGCCTTTCCAGAGCTCAAAAACATTTCTAAAATCTCGTGAGGACCAGCAAAGAGGTAAGAAGCCAGTGAGTATTCCTGGGCCAAGACCCAAGAGAGGATAGAAAGCCAAGAGATGGGCCCAGGGTTTGGAACCACTTTGCTCTGGGGGCATTTGACAGCCGGCAGGAGGCAGCTAAGCAGCTGAGTAGCCCATGATCTGGAGAGCAGGAACTGGGGTCTGCCCGACAAAGGTGGGTGCCATGGGAGGCACCTCTGCCTCATGCCAGGACCCAGAAGGGTGCACTGTAGGACCAGGGTAAGCAGAAAACAAGTTAGCCCTTGCATAGCTTGCAGCCTGGCTTCTAGGCATTCGGGGCGGGAAAACATCAAGTCTAGAAATTATGTTAAGGAAATCTCCAGATACTGATGCCAGCAGGCACCTAGCAGAAGCAATGTTTAAAATCCTATCTGGAAGAAAATAACACTATCCCAGACCTCAAATTATTTTTTATGAATAAGTTTTCAAATAAAATGCGCAGAATACAAAGATAACCAAGCATACAAGATTACACAACCACATGAGCAAAAGTGGGCCAAAACGACAGAAAACAGACCCTCAAAGACTCTAGATTAGATATAGATGTAAACGTCTGGGCAAGCTTGGAGATTCTGGAAGGAAACTAGAAATTGTGAAAAGTGGAATCTACACGTTTCAAACACTACGAACAAATTGCCACAAACTTCAAATAACATAATTTATTCTTGTGCAGTTCTGGAGGTCGGAAGATCAAAATGAGTCTCCCTGAACTATTCCAACATATTTTCAACACAAATCCTGGAAGGAAAGGGGAGAGAAAATGGGGAGAAAGGAACATTTGAACAGATACTAGCCGGAAATTTTGCAAACCCAATAAAGTGCATCATTCTCCAGATTTGAGAGACCAAGAGAAATCCAAGCTGGATAGAGCAAAAGAAACATAGAGCTAGACTCATCACAGTGAAACTACAGAAAACTAAAGTCAAAGACAAAGCATTAAAGCAGCTGAAGAAAAATGCAGATTTCCTTCAGAGGAGCCCAGGAAGCCGCACAGTGGCCATGGGAGCCAGGAGCCAACGGGGTGGCATTTCCCAACCTACAGTTCTCCCACCACGCGAATGCCCCTGCAGGATACCTCCATGCTTTGTACAGCAGCTGGGCTGGTAAAACAGAAACTTGAGTATCCAGGCCCCTGGAGGCACCACTCATTCCCCGGACATTTACAGGGAACTGTTCTGTATAATGGGTTAAATGTCCCCTGGGGGACAGGGCAAGACTGTCTCAAAAATAAAATAAAAATAAAAGAATACCATCTTGATCCCCTTTGTAATAATTTGAGACCCCCCCCAGTAAAAATTCAAATTACTTTTTAATTTGCAAATTTTATTAAGGCCTGGGTGCAGTGGCTCGCGCCTGTAATCCCAGCACTTTGGGAGACTGGCACAGGAGGACTGCTGGAGCCCAAGAGCCTGAGACCAGCCTAGGCAATGTAGCAAGATCCCATCTCTGCAAAACACACAAAAATTGGCCAGATGTGGTGGTACATGCCTGTAGCCCCAGCTACTTGGGAGGCTGACGAAGGAGGACTGCCTGAACCTGGGAGGTTGAGGCTGCAGTGAGCCACTGCACTCCAGCCTGGACAACAGAGTGAGACCCCGTCTCACACACACACAAAAATTTAAGAACGGGCAGAACTGGAGTGACGGAGAAGAGGGAGGGCACTCCTACTGAAACTCAAGATTGCAGGAAGTTTCTAGAGGGTCAGTGGCTACAGCACCAAAACATGCTGGAGGAGCAGGGAGGTCTGGACACCAGGTTTGACCCAGAGGGCCCCAGATCTGCTTTGCAGGGCTACCAGACTCCACGCTGAACCCTATGGACAAACGTTTCTCCTGAGACTTGTCTAGTCTTGGCACGTGATGGGGCCTCTGCTCCCCTGCTCCCCTCAACAGCTGTCCAGCCATCTTAAGGACACCATCAAGAATATGAACAAAGATGATAGCGTTTCCAATGGTTTCTATGGCAGCAAAGACCTGACTTCCACAGGGGAGACTGATGGGGCCTCTGAGGTGGCTCTAAAGTCGGGGCCACTCAGACGCCTGAATGCCAGCCAGAGGGAGTGCGCGTAAAGGCTGAGAAAGGCTGAGAACAGCTGCCAGTCTGTGCTCAGGGGAAGCACAGGGCTAAACATTGTCTGTGCTCTGCAGTCGGTGACTACAGTTCATCAGGGCTCCATCTCAGCGCCGGAGACAC
The DNA here is from genome assembly GCA_004027715.1 of Plecturocebus donacophilus. Lineage (NCBI taxonomy): Eukaryota > Metazoa > Chordata > Mammalia > Primates > Pitheciidae > Plecturocebus > Plecturocebus donacophilus. The sequence continues at coordinate 48,788 of PVKP010011670.1, read as the reverse complement.
CAGCAGGCAGGCAGCATGGAAAAGCCCCCACTTGGCCTGACCAGGCCCACCCGCGCCACTTCTGCCGTCCCCCGCATCCTCCTATATAGCACTGGGCCGGGTATTAAAATATGTGTCCAAAGACCATGGCACAAGACCAGGCCACCAAGAAGCAATTATCCGTGCTGATCCAGGATCATGGATATATTTTAGCTCTGGCTTTTTGCTAATCTTTCTTTTCCAATTTTTCCAAAATGATCATAAATTGCTTTTTCATTGAAAATTATAAGGCTTTTTTCCAGTCTTTGTCTATTTAATGACAGGCCACTGCCATGGTCCAAGTGAGAGAGAACAACCTAGAACGCAGGTGGGGTAGTTTGAGAGTCACCAGGACACAGGGCCATGTGTCAAGACACGGCCTGGCAAGGAAGGCACGGGGACCCCTTGACCTGATGCACGGGGCAGCTGGGGCTGGCGAATGGAGTTCCAGCCACAATGACCAGACCACCCAGATGTTTTGGGACAGGAAGGGCAGGGAGGGCATGCACAGACATTTTCGAGAAAACAGGAGGAGACGGTGGAGGCTGGCGAGTGCTGGAAGGTGGGTACCAAGGCAGAATCCCAGAGGGCCTACATGGAAGGGGCAGCTGAGGAAGGGCTGCCGAGGAGGAGACCGCACAGTAGAGAGCTGGGAGGGAGGTGGGTCGTGAGAGGCGTGGAGACAGAACCCCAAAGTCCCCAAACGCTGAAAACCAGCACCAGGCTGGGTGAAATGTGAACGCATCAGTGGAGGCAGTTTAAAGAGGAGCTTGACTGACAGTTCCCCTCCGTCCCTAGCAGAAGCAAAAGCACATGGTCTTGTGGGTAACGCATCTCAGGCTGTGCCTGGCTCAGTCAGAAGACACCAAGCACACAGAGGGAAGGGCCCACTGTCTGGGGGCTGGACTCCCTTCCTAGAAGGCACATGGGGGTGGCAGCCCCACCAGCCTGGGTCCCTGAGTGACTGTGGGATAGAGCCCCTCTGAAAAGAGCTCACTGGACTGGCTGGTAATGGGTGCAAGAAGCAAATCTCTCTCAAGCTGTAAGATTTGGGGACCATTTGTTTCTGCAGCATAAGCCAGGCTCACTCTGACTAGCAGAAACACGTCCCCATCCTGGATCCCCAAAAACCGTATGCAGCCCGCATGAGTGGCCACGAGGAGCCCCATATGGTCCACAAATCCCCAGGGCCAGTTTCTGAAGCCCAGCATGGTCCTGCGGCCAGAGGGTGGCACCTCCCTGACCCTCAGGGCTCAGCCCTCAGGGGTTGGTGGAAGGGGCCAGCCAGCATCCGAGGCAAACCCCTCAGGCTGCACTCTCTGCCAGAACAGAGCTCCAGGCACAATGAGCGACAGCCTCAGCCACCAAGGCTCACCTGGGGTGTGGGCCAGCACCCACAGGCCACCTCCTCTGCCACCTGCAGGTGGACACCATCCTCCCTGATGTGGGGGCTGCAAGGACCCCAGCTCCCCCTGCAGGGACACTCACCTGCTAGCCAAGCCTGTGTAGGCTGGCAAATCAGATGATGCAGGTGGCTAATTTATTTATGACAAACAGGCTCAATTTAGGTTAGTTACTTCTTAAGGCGTCCACACACTCGGAGGGCCAGGCCAGGGAGCACTGTCTGATGGGCCCGCTGCCAGCCATTCGGGGCCAGTGCCGGCTGGAGGTATCTGCCCCATGGCGGGCACCCCAGGAGTGGGACGAGCCCAGCTGGAGGAACATCAGGCGTCACGTGTCCGGGGCTTGTACACTGACGCCTGGGCGGTTTGTGGTGCACATGGGTGTGCATGCAGAGCCTGTGTGCCCCCAGGTCCTGCAGCCCCTCACCCTCCCCTGGAGCTGTGTGTCCTTGTGGCACCTCATAAACATGGGTCCCCTTGCGAGACCTAGGGCCCCTCCTCACTGTCACCAGCTGGACCCTGGGCTCCCACCGCAGCCTCCTCCTTCCTGGACTCTGCCCTTTTCCACGCAACAGCACAAGTGAACCTTCCCATCTGGGCCGGGGACTGCAGGGCCCACCAGAGCCGTGCCACGCCTCCCTCACATCCCCCACCCCCAGGCCCAGACCCAGCCCCGGCAGGCCGGCTCAGGAGCCCCTGCCTCTCCCTAAGTTCCACCCTCATTCCAGAACCAGCTGCTGCCCTGGGCCCTCCCTACCCTGACTTGGCTCCCTCTCCTGAGGCTCCAGCCTTCCCTGAGCCCTCTGAGGCTGAAGACCCCCTCAGGGCTAGCCTCCCCAATGGCTGTGGCTTTAGCTGACAGTTTTTTTTCTGAGAAGGGGAAAGTCCAGGGCGTCTTCCGTGAACAGTTACATTGCTTTTCTCTCCAAGCTCGCCTCTGCCTTGTTCTGAGGCGGCTCCAGCTGTGCTGAGCTGCCTGGAGCAGCGGAGACATTCTCGGTGCATTCCAAATTCCAGCCGGAGAAAGTGGGGAAGGTGCCCTGGAGCTCCCGGGGACATTGAGGGTAGGAGGGCTGGGCAGGTCCCCTCACTTGGGCATGGACCAATAAAGTTCTCAGCTCCGCAAAGCTCCACACACAGAGAAAAGCCCCACGCCAGGCAGGAAAGCTCCCGAGAGCTCTGCTGCTGCCACCCAAGTCCACGCTGGCCTTGAGGAGGGCCCCGGGGGGACCCAGACCACAGCAGGGCCTTGAAAGCTTTAGGAACGTTGGAAGCACCCCCTACAGAAGCAGAACACACTTCAGCCTGAAGCTAACAGGGTTCATTTCCCATTTTCAAAGATCTCCAGAGAAATTTCAAAAATCTAGAGTCTGGAAATATAACATTCAAAATATTCATAAAAAATAAAGTTAGTCAACATACAGTGAATTTAAAAATTACAATTCCCAAGGAAAAGATAATCAACAGATGCCAACCCCGAGACAAGGTCGAGACTGGAATCATCAGACAAGGCTGTAGGCAGTTACGGCAGCTATCCTCCAGAGGTGAAGGTGGGCACACCCGGACGGCGTGAGGAGAGACACAGGGAGCAGGAAAAAACCTCCATCAAGACTGTAGAACTAAAAGACCTCCTCCCAGGGTGCCCCCCACAGCCCAGGGTCCAGGCCCCAGGACAGCACCCAGAAGGGTTGGCCCAGTCCACAGCCCCTCCCCAACCCCTACCCCCACCCCAACCAGCCCCACAGTCCCCTCCTGGGCAGGGTTTCCAGAATCCACCTGTCCTTCCTGTGTTTGCTACCCCTTGGTAGCCTGGAATCTTTGTACCTGTCCCCTGTCCCCTCCTTGTGTGCAGGTGGCATCCCCAGGGCCCTCACCTCCAGCACACATATGTGGCCTGCAGAAGCCTCGTCAGCTCAGGGGGCCATGGTGGAGGGGACGTCCTGGGTAGGGGAGGTGGGACTGCCCTGGGGTGCCTTTCCGTGCAGCTGGAGCACTTGTGCATCCTATGAACAAACTGATACAGACCAGCTCTCCTCTGAAAAATTAGCAACCTCATCTACACAGAGGTTGGACTGGAGAAGCCCAGCAGGTGCAAGAATCCTGGAAGTGGGAGTCAAAGCCTGTGGACATCACCCTCGCTGTGGCCCACACAGTGAACTGGGCCTGCTGAACCCCAGGAAAGGTAAGAAGCCCCGTCACCCAGAAGATGAGATCCTAGAGCTTCCCTGGCCACCCGAGCAGCCCTTCCCATCCCAGGAACCAGACAGGCGCATGGGAAAACAAGGATGGCACTCAGCCAGACAGGCCAACAACTGCGGCCAACCAGTGCCAGCAGACAACACCCAGAAACACAGAGTAAACCAAACAGTAAAGATCACTTTCAACCCCCAAGGCTATCTGTGCAGAAAGGGTCCACACAGTGGGCAGGGATGGTCATCCTGAGGCCCGCTGGCTGGGGTGGCCCTTGGCTGGTGTCTGGGAACTAGGATTTTCGAGGGGCTCCCCCTGCCCCAACTCACTGGACCTGAGCTGTTTGTACCACATTGTTTAGGCAGAACACCCGCATCCCCACTGGGAGTCTGGAATTATGGCGCAGCCCAGGCAGAAACTGCTCACCTGACCCATCCCCAGATATACCACCAGGCAGGGCGGCCCCAACATCGCACGCAGAGCGTCCCAGCTGCTTGCAGCGAGAGTGAGGAGCGTTCAGTGTGACCCCCACCCCAGGAGAGGCCTCCACAGCCTGAGCCTGGTGTCCCTGGACTCGGGCCCAGGCACCTTTCCCTTGGCTGATTTTACTTGGTATCCTCTCCTGTGGGAAGTCACAGCCGTGAGCACCACGACCTGCACGGCCTGGGCCTCCTGGATTATCACCGCCCTGGGTGGTCTTGGGGACCCCAACTCAGTATCACATTAGAGTTCTTAGTCATTAAAAAGTATGGTTATGGAGAATACTGAGCAAACAAAAGAGACACTCCTGGGGGCCTGTGCTGATGCACTCGTCCAGAGCACCCCCCAGGAGTGGCCTGGGAACCAGCCCAGGGAACGAGGCACAAACAGCAAATCAGTGACCCAGGAATCTGCCTGTTTATTGACATGCTCAGTAACAAGATGCAGAGGCTGGTCTGATCACAGAGGTGGGTCTCATCACCACCAGATTGTGACCACAGAGCACCACAGAGGAGTGATGAGAGGGAGCTGTGCTTGGACGCAGCTGCAGGAGGGAAGGGCAATCGGAACAGCCTGCTGGCTTCTAGTGGTGACAAGCCATATGCACCACTCACACGATAGCGTATGTTGAAAAAGCTGCAAAACGTTATTTATAGGTTAGTGAACACATCTGTCTCACAGACCCCGACTAGTAACCTGAGAACTCCAGAGAAAGACCAGAGAGAATGACAGCAGATCAGAAACAGAGAAGAAAACGTGCCAGAGCTAACCCAAGCCTGCAGGGAAGCCCCGCCATGAGGAATTCCAGGGCCGGGTGTTAACTGGGATGATCCGGTGTGCTCCCTGGGACAGTGGCCACAGGCTGTCTGTGGTCAGGTGACAATACAACAAACGGACACGCACTGCAGGGCAGGGAAAACACAGAACTTTATTTCAACAGAGTGATTTATTTCACACAACAGGGACACCATGGGATTTTTCATTTAATAAATACAAATGAATAAAAATATTTTATTTTGTCAAGAGACTGCCTCCCCTCCCTCTCCTCATCTCACAGAAGCCGCAGGCAATCGTGTGCCCTCTGGGGACTGCACCCGCAGCCCCCATTCTACTTGTACAATGACTCTTCTTTACAGAGTGCTACATCTCATTTGCCTGCAAATACTACTTAAGTACAATACCACTCCTTTCCCCATCTCCTTTCAAAGATGAGTTCTTGCCCTGCGTTCCAAATTTTAAATAAGTCCCTTGTGAGAAGGAAAGAATCTGGTGTCCACAGAAACCCAATGTGGAGCTCCTTCAACCAGCAACCGTCAACCATGACGCTCTGTGTGGGTTCAGTCACACAGAACACGATCCATTATGGATGGGAGGGAGAGAAGGATCACATCAAGTCTACTGAATGCCTCATAGACCATCCCTTATTCAAAAATAGAAATTCCTATTTAAATGTCACCTGTGTACAACAGGCCTGGTATTTGCTTCTGCATGTGGCAGTTCAGTTATTGCTTACACTGTGGCCTCCTGGCCTGTGCTGCTCAGCTGGCCCTGTTAGAGAACATGGGAGCCACATCAAAATCCTAAGTCACAAAACATGGGCTCTGTCCCCAACCAGGGCCCACGGGCCCACATGCCCACCTCCACAGCCCAGTCAAGTGTGGGGATAAGGCACTCCTCTGTGCTCTGGGCTAAGATATGGTAGAGTCCCTTCTGACTTTTGCATTGCAAAGAATGATTCTGTGCTAATAAATTCCTAGTGCATCCAAAATGTACAAAACCCTAGAGCTTCCAGTTTTCAGGCTGGAAAAGAAAAATTCCTGTAGATCTAGAAGAAACCCTCACTGAAGTTTTAAGACCTCACCTGCACCTGCTCTAGTAATGCACTAGTTACTAATACACAAATGTAAATCTTTGTTGAGTATGGTCAGGAAAAAACTATCCGTCCTTGTGATCAGCAATAAATTTTTCTATGTACCCCATTTCTTATTAATTCATACTTAAAAAAAAAACATTTCCTGGAAGTATTTCTAAGTGTGATGGTTTGTAATACACAACAAATGAAAAAGGTGTAACTAGATTATAACAAAAGCATCTGCCCATAAAATATGAAGGAAGAAAGGAAGAGCAGACTCCTCATGGGCCACAGGGAGCTAGGAGAGACCCTGAAGGGGTGCTGGGCCTTCCCCTGTGCTGCAGCCACAGGGCCCCATCTCTTCAGAATGAGCATCCTGGGTATTCCATCGTCCCTTGGAGGTCTGGCAGGCACGAACCCCTCAACACTCCAGGAAGGGAGGGAATCCACAGGAAGCCATGAACTGCTGGTTTCAGCGGGGAGAGGTAGTGCTGACAGCTCTGGTAACTACCTGAAGCCCTTTGTGAGGAATACTGTAAAACTGCAGTAAGCTGTCAATAGTTGATGTAAGTCATCATGTCAGAAGAAAAGCCTGTTTGGGGTGGGAAAGGTTTAAAAAAAAGAAGATGCTGTGGTTCTTGCAAGTCTGCCTTGTTTGGTACCAGCACAGAGTATCAGTGTTACTAAGTGCTCCGGAGGAGAATGCCGAGCTGCTTGGCGGTGTGTGTGCGCCTGTGGGTGGGAGGTCTCAGAGTCCCAGAGACTTCTGGACGATCTGCTTGGCAATCTTATAGAACTGCTCCCGGTCATCGCGCCACATTTTGGACGCATCCACGTTAGCTCCGCTTTCATCATTGGGCTCTGAAAGAAAAGGGAACACCCTCCATATAAAAGGGAGCCCAACATGTAAGCAGCCTGGTAAGGTCTCCCATTTATTTAAAACACGGAGGGGGTTTCAAGAGCTGCATCCCAGAAACAAAGAAGAACCTGAGAAGTGCATGGGGTGGGCCCCACCTCCAGAGTGCTGGCTACGCAGGTCTCAAAGAGAGCCACTCCCTGTGTTCTGAGTGTCTGAAGACACCAAGACAAGTTGTCATCGGTATTGCTCTGAACATGCACCAACCACCTAAGCACAGGCCCACATGGCCTCCCACAGCACCCTCCTGAGCTGCTGCACTTCTGGCACCTGGACAAGCTATGCGTGGCCCACCCACTGCTTATTTCACCTTTCCGAGGGCACTCTGCCATGTGACTTCTCTCTCACAGAGCACCCTCTCAGAAGAACTGCCCCTCACTGCTTCTACCAGAACAGTCCCAAGCAAATGTGCAGCCTAAGGTAGACGCTTGACCCCTGGATACTTGACCCACCCGCTAGCCAGCAGCCCTGGCAGTCACTCCAGAACTGCAGTCAGGAGGCATGGAAGGAACAGCCAGGGCCTGCCAGGAAGGCAGAAAGGACAGAGACCACCACAACTGGATGACAATGTGCAAAGCAGTAGCTGTGCCATGTGGTGGTGGCAGTGCTCAGAATGCACGTGGGGGCTGGTTCAGAGCAGAGTGGATGAGGATAAAACCCAGGGCTGACATCTGAGGACAGCCTAAGCCACTGCCTCCCTCCCAATGTCCAATCCCCTGGCCTGGCTTCCTCCACTCAGCACATGAAGAGAGTTCCACCACATCCCTCTTAGGATACACACTCATGTCACAAGCCCTGACCTCACATCCCTCCAGACCCCACTCCACTGCACCCAAGGGTTCTGCCGAGAACAGCTGAGTGGCCTCACTCTGATGTCCATCCCCGGCCCTCAGCTGGGTCTGCTCCTTCCTCCCAGACTCACCGCCTTCCTTTCCCACACCTTCCCCCGCCTGCCCTGGAGGACTCCTCCCTGCCACGCCATCACACTTTGTTCTGCTCCTTCACCTACTGCCTCATCCAGAAATGACCCATCTTCACTCCCACGACTAACCCCTTTGTCCCATGTACCCCAAACTGTTCCCCAAATCCTGCTGCCTCCTGAACCCAGAGCAGTACCTGTGGCAGACAAAGAACCAGGAGTCCCAGAGCCCGTACCTTTAAGGTCTCCCAAACCCACCCCTCCTCTCAGCCCTGGGACCGCTCTTCTTTTCTCTCCTAGGCTACTGCAGTACCATGAAGTCTATGTTGTCTTCCCATCGCACTATCAGCAACCGCTGCCAGGATGGTCCTTCTCAGGCACAGCTCACATAATGTCACCCCCACTCCCATTCCCAGGGTCTGCCAGGGCTCCTCTCCCTGCAATCTTGGCTCCAGCCAAAATGAGCTGGCAGTGCCCCATCGAGTCAGCCACCTACTGCCTCTGGGCCTCAGCCCAGGCTGCTTCCTTTGCCCCAAACGTCTGGCCCACCCTCCTACCTCATTAACACCTACATATCCTAAACACACCCCAGACAGCTCTACCAGGAAGTGGCCTGAGAGTCCCTGCATGTATGATCTCGGGGTGCATCCTGCTGGCCTCCAACTGCTGGGGGCTTGGAGAGTTCCCTACAACGCAGAAACACATTGTCACACAGAGCTTTACAACCCCAGTCCAGTGAGTGGCATGTAGTAGGTCCTCAATAAACACCTACTGAGGGAACAAGACGTTCAAGGACCAGAGACCAGTTAATTATGGTCGACAATACAATATACAACACTAGGCTGTGCTAGAAAGTATGCTTACAATTGGAGAAGTGTATGCAGATAAAGTCCATTATAAAGACAGGATTACGCGAGGAAGGAGAACACCTGCAGCCTGGGCTTCCATAGCAGCTCCTGCCAGGAGGCTGGGGCCTTACCTGCCAGCATGCTCACCACCGACAGCAGGATCTTCTCCACGCTCTGCACGGGACTCCACCGCTCCGCACTGCTCTCGTAGCCCATGGGGTCGTCGCCCGGCGCGTGGAGGATGGAAATGCAGACTCTCCCATCAGGATAGACTATAAGGGTCAGAGGCAGCCAGGTGAGCCCAGGAATGGTGCCCCAGGCATCCCGGCGCTTGGGCAGGCTTCACAGATCACGAAAACAAGGATTGTAGACACAGAAACCAAGCTGTTTGCACAGCTGGGGCACAGCCTGGGGCACTGAGCGTCACGCTTCAACTCTGCAGGAATCCTGGTGGGGCCTGCTCACTCACTGATGGGCTCCAGGCTGACCCAGCCAGTTCTAATCAGCTGTAGTACAGTTCTACTTTCATATAAATGTTTTCAAGCATTATATCAGAAAGAGCAAATGAAAGGTTATCTGGCAAATATTTTATCAAAATATCTAATATGATTAGGATTATTTACAATACATTTCAGAGCTAGTTTCTTAGATATTTCTAATTCTACCATTAAGTTCCTGAACTGGTCTGTGTAAAATGTAGGTTGACATGGCTATCATAAAGGCAACTGGAATTATTTAAATCTCTAGAAAAAGAAAGGCATCAGGATTTCTCTTGGCAGCTTACTCTAATAGTAAGTAAATTATCAATACTACCTGGAATGGAGGCCAATGTGTCTAAATCAAATCCCTCTCCACCAAACATCATCATTAAAAAGACACACAAGGTCTGATAAAGAGAAATAAATTTTCAATTCACAGAATGTAATCAGTCCTATCAATAAATTTAAAAGCATGCTATTTTTCTTTTACATATAACTAGGAGAAATTCTCAGGTGGCTCCATATATATACTCAGTAATCCATCTGGATAGACTCAACTGTAAAAGTATAAAGCCATTAAAATTATAATAGAAACAGCAATTTAAAAATACATTTATTTAACTCACCTTAATTTATGAGTTCTGAATTTCATGAAAATTTCCGAATGTTAACAGTGATCATTTACCTTCAAACAGGCTTATCTTCCATACCTGGCCCTGTGTTTTTCCACTCATCCACTGTTTCAGTGGCGAATGCTCTCTAGCTATCCAGGAACTGAACCACAACCTCTCACTCAAGGAGAGTTGAAGAAACTAGATGCATACTTGTCCTGGACATCAGGCTGTCTGCCTAAGAACTACATCCACGAAATCTGCAAGTTTCCCACTTCCGTGCTGCCTTCTCCAGGTAGTGGTCCCATAGGGTGACACTGTGCATCCACAGAAGCACCCAAACCACCTGTGTCCCTGCCACAGCTCCTCCTTCACCAAGTCGCAGCAGCGCCACTTCCTAAACCTCTCGTGGATCCACCCACACCTCTTCATCTTTAACACCCACAACATTCGGTTCCCAAGCTGCTGGTGTCTCTACCCTTGACCACTCTGACCAAAGACCCGACTAGCTTCCTCCCATCTACCCTTTGCACTATATGCAGAGGGAGCCTTCAGAGATCACTCTGGTCATGCTGCTCCCTTGGGGCCTTGCAATGGAGTTCCGCTGCTCCCAGGAGAAAACATCAAAACCTTCAGGATTAACCAAAAGGCCTGAGGTAGTGTGGCCCCTGTCTTCCTCTCCCCTCACTTTCTGCAAGGGCCTGTGCATGTTAAGGGCCCCTCCTCCCAGAATCACTCAGGGAACTCCTGCTTCCCTCCCTACAGATGGTCCATCCAACCACCACGTCTGCAGGCTGCTTCCTAGACCTTCCTGATGTGACTCTACATTTGCATGATTCTTCCATCAATGTCCATCCCTGTCCTTAGACTGTAAGCTCCTGAAGGTCGGTTATTATTTACTCAACACTGTATCCCAGCAACTTTCAGTATATGTGTTGATATTTTTTTAAGTATTTATTGACTATCTAATTTTTATGATATTGGTAGACCTATAGTTCTCAAAGATAACTTTTACAAAATCAAAATAATCCAATTACAGTAAGGCAAAAATTTACAATTATATTATCTGAGCATTAAAAATAATTACCAGAACATTAAAAAAAAAAATCAGACCACCTATAGCACATAGTCACATCACGTAATCAGTTTATGGCCACATTTGTCTCTAATGCCATGTCACAGGTATTGTTTGTAATAATATATTTATCCTCAATACAATCTTAATATTTTATTTAATTACCTACAATCCTCTTCGTGGTTGTATTTTACAGCTAACCAACCTGAAACTGACCACTTCAATTACTCTTACCTATCAATTATATTTTTAAACTTTTTATTATGGAAAATTCCACACTCAAGTAGACAGCCCATGATGAGCCTCTCTGTTATCTAACTCAGGCTCATGGCCAGTCTCCCTGAAAGAAGGCATGCCTCTGAGCATCTCCTGTGCATACAAGACTGAATTAGAGCTGATATAAGAGGAGAATTGCAGAATCGTCTCTCAGGGGGCCGCCCACTGCCCACTACCTATGTGTACCAATACCTGCAGTAAATGAGAAGTCCTCAACGAGGGTGAGGACAGCAAGTCCAATAGCAGAGAGCATTTCCACCAGGGAAGTGGGGAGGGGGAGGCAGTCCTGAAAACCCCTATGGCTAGGACGAGTTCAACTGGGGCTCTGCCTACACAGGTGTAGACAAGGGGAAAGTGTACTAAATGGACTCTGTTTTAACCCCCGAGAGAAGTCAGAGGCTCAGAAAATTCTCTCATGCTATTTGACATGTAGAGAATAAAAAAGTGGTTTCAAATAAACATTTCATTTTTACAAAATAAGATATTTTATTTCCTTTTCTCCTCTATAGCTATTAAGATCATGATTATCAGTAGCAATAATAATCATTTGTAAGAAATATTATTCTAAAGACAATCATTGAAAATGTAATATATTTCCTTATTAACTCTCTAATGTATAATCCTCAAGTGTAAAAGGAAGACTTAAAAACTACAGCTGTTTAGGAATTCCAATTCCTACTACTGGACACATTTTCAAATCAGCTACAGTACAATTCACTTAAATGACCTTGTATTTTCCTCTTTTAAAAATATATATTAATTTTAGGGCAAAAAAAAAGCTTTATAGAAAGGAAAAAATAATTCCAATCTGAAAAAATAATCACTTTTAAAAATTTTGTGCTTAGTTTTCCAGTTATATATACATTTGCATGTGCATTTTTCAAAAGAGGAAATTATAACAGTCCTACTGCTTTTCCCAGACAATATAACACAATTGTTATTTTGTATCAATGATTCTTATTTTAGATAATTTTAAAAATCTACATCACATTCTAACATATATGATATGGTTTGGCTGTGTCCCCACCCAAATCTCATCTTGAATTGTAGCTCCCATAATTCCCACATGTAGTGAGAGGGACCCAGTGGGAGGTACTGAATCATGGGGGCACACCTTTCCCATGCTATTCTCATGACAGTGCGTAAGTCTCACAAGATCTGATGGTTTTATGAACGGCAGTTCCCGTGCACACACTCTCTTGCCTGCCACCATGTAAGATGTGCCCTTGCTTCTCCTTTGCCTTCAGCCATGATTGTGAGGTCTCTCCAGCCATGTGGAACTGAGTCCATTAAATCTCTTTCCTTTAGATATTACCCAGTCTCGGATATGTCTTTATTAGCAGTGTGAGAACAGACTAATACAATATGTAATTTAATTGATTCTCGTGTTAAAAACCCAGATTAAGTCAAAATTTTCACCATTAAAAATAACACTATGACAAAGATTAGGGTTATTGTAACCCCTTCTGAGCACACACCCATGCATAAAACTTCCTCCCCAGTGAAGTAGGATGGCTGGGTCAAATGGCATCCAGTTTTAGGTGCCTGTTTTCTTGTATCTACATTAAACTGACCTTGAAAATTGAAATCATGTGTTTAACACCACCATGCTTACCTGGTTGAAATTTCAAAACATTAAGGACTGTTTTCTAAAGCTCTACATCATAGATATATAGAATATACCACATTTCAGGTGGTTATATAATCTCTGTACCTATCCTGGTACCACAAAAACTACTTCCAAAAGCACTTACTGTTGGGATGAAACATCTCACAGGTAAATCTCATCTTTGGGGGACTTAACGGGTAATCAAGTGGGAAACTCAAGATGGCAGGAAAAACACCAAACTCAAAGCAGGTGTCTTCTGGGCCCCTAGAAGATACAAAATATAGACTGAACTTCAAAGTACATTTTTCAATGTCTACCACAATTGAGAAATGGATTAAGAACATTTTTGCCACATTAAAAATGCATGATGCGGGACACAGTGGCTCACGCCTGTAATCCCAACACTCTGGGAGGCTGAGGCGAGTGGATCACCTGAGGTCAGGAGTTCCAGACCAGCCTGGCCAACATGGTGAAACCCCATCTTTACTAAAAATACAAAAATTAGCTGGGTGTGGTGGTGCATGCCTGTAATCCCAGCTATTCAGGAGGCTGAGGCAGGAGAATCGTCTGAGCCTGGGAGATAGAGGTTGCAGTGAGCCAAGTCTCGCCACTATACTCCAGCCTGGGTGACAAAATGAGACTATGTCTCAAAAAAAAAAAAAAGTAAATATAAATAATAAATAATAAAAATGCACATGAAAAGATTACCTAAATAACAATGAATTGGTACTTTTTTTTCTCAACGGAAAGCATTGTCCCATTCTCCTGTTTCAATCTGGTCTAAATCTTAGGTACAAGCACAAAGACTGAATTACAGGCAGTTTTTACACAGATAAAGGTTGAGTCAAGCAGCAGAACCTCTTGATAATAAGGGAATCAGAGAAAAGAACAAATGCCAGTGCTCTAGGATCTGGGAATTTTTTCTGTAGATATGGTACAATCACATTTTAGGGTAAGGGTATGAATTACGGCACAGGGGAGAGCAAGATTCCACTGTATTTCAACAGATGAGGGGCTAAGAGTTATACTTCAAAGATGATCGTTAATTTTTCAATGTGCTTAAGAAGGGATCTTTGTAACTTCAAGAAGCAGATGAAGAGCACACATGTGATCACTGCTGCACACTCGGTGAAAGGCCAGGCCCGCCGGCATCACTGCCCCAGGCTACACCTGCAGGCCCCGTGCCATGCCTCATCCCACGGACCCAACACTGGAGCAACTCCAAGTCATGGGCACAGACACAGGCACGAGAGTCTCCCTCGACCTGCACTTCCCTCACATGTAAATGGGAGAAATAGGTGAAACCATTTCAGAAGTCCTGCTTACATTTTAAAACCCAAGTATAAATTAACTCTATCTTAACCAATAGTTCAAGGTGTGGTGGCTGCAGGGGAGGAAGAGTAACAGCCACCGTGCCTGTACCTTCACAACAGGGACGAACTCTTCCTCTCCTACAAATCACATTAGTAAAACACACAATTGAGGAGTTCTAAAGATCTTGGGCCATGTTTCTTTGATAAGAAAGCAGAACTGCTGAGTGACAGTGACAGACACTGAGACAGTAGAAAGTACGTTGGGTATGACTCATCATATCAATAAATAAGTAAGTAAATCTGTTCTATTTCTGTGAGCTGAAAGAACAAGTCCCTTCATAAACAGCTCTGCCCCTCTAACAATAATGGCTAAGGCAGAAAGAACACTGGCTGGATAAGCAGAGGACAGTCCACACCAGACCTACTGCCTTCAGAAAGAACCCAGGATATGGCACAGGAAAAAAAATAACTAAAAAACACATTTTAAATCTTCAATCAAAAAACAGATTTCTTAAAAGTAAAAATTTGTTTTAAAAATCTTAAAATTATCTTGGTTCAGTGAAACTAAAAACAACAGATTTGGAAATATTTAATACAATTAAAGAAAAAAGACAAAAATCAAAAAGAAACTGAAGGAAGAACTTTAGCTTTCATCTGGAGGTGGCACTCAGGGCTGTTGGGGGCAGCACCAGATGCCAGAACAGCTCATGGCCCTGGAGGTGGGTCTGCGGGCAACAGTCAGAAGAGAACAGCAATGCAGTGATTGCTTCGTGGAGATTTTCAATCTAAAAGACAAATTTTGATTCTGAAAACCGTCTCTGCTACTTTTCGGGAAAAGGATAGTGAATATGGTCAATTTGTTTTGCCGGGGCAGGTTACTGTATGACAGTCCCCAGATCCTCAGCATGACCACAACAGGGAATGCCACCAAGGGAGGCACGAGCATGCCGTCTTGCTACTGGTACAGCAGCCGTGCTGGAGAGGGCAGTGCCCGGAGGAGCCCCCACCCACACTGGCTCCCGCACCTGGCAGCCTGCGGATGCCTCAACCCTGGGTCGTTCTGCTCCCCCAGCAATGGCCTGAACAAACACGCCCTGAAGCCCTGCCTTCTCAACACAGGAGGACACACACCACGTATCAGAGTGACGCATGGCTACCCCGAGCCTCCTGTCCAGTACAAGAGCTCAGAGCAAACAATAACTGCCACCCACTGACTCTCCACGCATCCACCGATGAAAGGGCACCAAGGATTGGGGTTTTCACTTTACTGTCAAGCAAAGCTGGAAAATTCAAGGATGAAATGACTTAGTCAAGGTCCTAGATCAATTTGGTATTAGAGTTAAGAGAATACAGTTCAAATTGTGAAATCAGAAGTCAGGCACATAAAGATACTATCTTTAAAAGTAACACTGTTCATATGTCAGGAATGCTTGCCAGCACTCAATATTTCTGGCACCTCTGAGTCTAGAATAAGAAAAAATGTCTGGGTAGTGTTTTTGGAATTAGCCAAATGGTATTTACTCAATACTTTGATAACAGTTCTTTGTTTCTCATAATAGGGCTTTCTTAAAAAAAATTTTTTTTAATCCACCAGGTCGTTCCTAGCCTCAGAAGCATGACCAAACATTTCCTGAAGTGCACCCACATCTTAAATATCAAAGCTATTTGCAAATGCTAGGGTTTACTACTGGTTTGAAACTGGGGTTTCTTTCTCTTTTCTAGAGTGCCTGGCACCCAGACAGCTGGGCAGGTGGGCAGGGGTGTGCAGCGGCATGCCTGACCCTATGGAACATGCCTTCAAGGCAGCTCCCGAGCCAGGAGTGGGAGACATCACAGTGCTGTTTTTGGACAAGGTTTACTGCCTTGCTTCCAGACAATCTCACTTCTCTTTCACTGAAGATGGCCTTACCTGGAAATCTTCAAATGAAATAAGAACAACGAGAATACAGATATATCCAAGGCAAATGTAACTTTTTCAAAGCCTACAAATGATGCTGCCTTATTGATCGAAATGATGACCTAAACTGTTTCAGAGCTAAGTTGTAAGCATTAGCATTATAACGACCCTGCACTCAACACATAAAGCACACTTGCAACAGCTCAGGTTGGGTTTGCTGTCTTGTGGATGAATCAGATTCAAAAGCAAATACTGAGAGCAACACTCATGGCCTACTCCTAACTGACTAGCAATTCTCCTTCCTCACAGAGGACAACTGCCTTGTCACTGTCCTCCCTCAGAGCTGTGACCATTCCTCAGCAACAGCGCGGGTCACTTACAAAGTCAATGAAAAGTGAAGATCGGCCTCTTCTGTCTTTCCACACTCGGCTCAAGGGAGAGACTGTTCTTCTTTGCATTGCCCTTCTAACACCTTTTACCTTCTAGATAACAGAAGCAGCAGGCAGGTCAGAGTGCCTTATAGAGTAACCAGGGCAAGTGGGGGTCCTGAGCTTTGCCTGCAAGGCACGTTCCAGGAACTGGTGAGCTCACCACTGTAGCTGCAGGCAGGTGCTGGGGAAGCTGACTGCTTTTGCTGCTGTTCTCTTTATCAAGTTTGTCACAGCACACAGACAAAACGTCTCCAAAGCACAAGTGACAAAGAATTAAAATCACAGTGAATGCAAACTCATCTGTCAGTATTTAAAACCTGAAGTGGATGACTAAGGGACGATGGTCCTCCTGAAGCTGGAGTCAGCTGAACTGGAGACGGGAAGGGCAGACTGCTTCACGGGCGGCACTCTCCACTCTGGGAGAATAATCCTACCTCCCTTACACCACAGAATCCACAGAGGGCACCCAGCAGGAAAGGCATGAGGGTGCCTGGTGTCCGAGCATGGCGCATCTCCTTCCTTCAGTCCCTGCTCTGCAGTTCAACAAAAGCTTCTTGCCAATGCTCCCACCCCACTAATGCCTGGGACGGTGGGACCAAGGTGGGCTGCACTCACGGCCTCACACTGGGCACTTTAAAAGCCCAAGGACACTGGCTCTGCCATGCCAAGTCGTGCATGTTGCTGTGCCGTGCAGTGGGGAGTTAAACAGAAACTGATCCCAACATCCTCACAGCAAGAGGAGAGAGTGTTAGGCCACGATTTGGGGACAGCACCTTCCTCAGGCATTTGGTGGTCTCCACCAGGGTATCTGACCTTCACCCCCAACGGCAGGGCCCTGGCTCTGGTTTAAACCCAGATATAGCCTTGTGTTTGCTTTCTGTTTTGGGGTGTTCTAATCACCCCAGGTGACGGTCAGGTAGAGAACTAATGCTAAGAACTGCTGGGAAGAAAAGGGTGAACATTTCCATTTTAGGAAATCATAGTAGGAGCAAATATAGCTTTTGCTCCATATAATTATTTTCATGGTTAAACCTGTCCAAAAGGAGCCTACAGCCATACCCTGATTTTCTGCAATATAGATATTTCTTAAAAATTTTAAATCAACTGTATTTGAACTGTAAAGTGTACTAAATAAGTTCATCAATTATAAGAACTTCATAGTAAATTCCAAAGCAGACAATCACTTTTACATCATAAACTTTGACCTTATTTAACTAGGAAAATATATGAATGTTGGAAAATATTCAAATACAGAAGTATATAAAATAAAAACCAGATACCTCCCTCACTCCCCCTCCCTAAATCACCTTCCTGAGGTAACCACAGTTAAGTTTGGTTACTGTTCCAGATTTTTCTCTATGTGTATAACAATTCACACATTCTAATCCACAAAACTGGATTTTTAAAAATTCGAATGTATCATAGCATTGCTGAGAATTTTAAAACACCGAAATAAATGGAGAGACCGTCCATGTTCATAGGTAAGAGCACTGAAGATGGGTAAGATGCCAATATCCCTCAAACTGACCTAAAGGTTCAATGTAGTCTCAATCAAAATCCCACTAGGCATTTTGTAGAAACTGAGAAGCTGACCCTAAAATGTATACGGAAATGCAATGGCCCAGTAAACAATCCTGAAAAAGAACAAAGTTGGAGGACTTCATTTCCTCACTTTAAAACTTACTATGAAGCTGCCGTAATCAAGACAATGTAGTACACTGGCCTAAAGGATAGGCATAGATCAGTGAAACCCAATTCAGAGTCCAAAACGAATCCTTGCTTTTATAGTCAACTGATTTTTGACAAAGGCGCCAAAATGATGCAATAGGGAAAGGATTGTCTTTTCAGCAGATGGTGTGCTGAAACAACTGGACAACCGCACACAAAAGAGTGAAACGGACTCCCACCTAATTCCACGCACGAAAGAGTGAAACGGACTCCCGCCTAATTCCACGCACGAAAGAATGAAATGGACTCCCGCCTAATTCCATACATGAAACTGACTCAGAACAGACCAAAAGCCTAAGTGGAAAAGTGATGAAACACAACTTCTAAAAGAAAACATGAGAGAAAGTATTTGTAACCCTGGGTTATATGTACAACACCAAAAGCATGCTCTATGTAAGAAAAAAAGTGCAAAATCACATTTCATCAAAATTAACAACTTTTTAGTTTCAAAAGACTATTCTGAAAACAAAATGGAAAGTTGCAGACTAGAAGTATTTGAAAATCATGTCTAATGAAGGACTTGTATCAAAATATATTTTAAAAACTCTGTGTCGCACCAACAAGAAAACAACCTAATATAAAAATGGGGAAAAGTTCTGAAGTTCACCAAAGAAGATACATGAATGGCCAATAAGCCCATTAAGAGAGCTGCAGCATCATTAGTCACCATGGAAATCCAAGTCAACTCTGTCAGGAGACCCCACTTTACACTGGCTAGAACAGCTGTTATCAGACAACAGCAGTGTTGGTGTGAAGTGGAGAAACTGGAACGTTCACACACTGCTGGTGGGAATGCAAAATGGTAAGCTACTCTAGAAGATAGTCTGACAGTTTCTTTAAATGTTAACTGCAAATTTATTCCACATCCCAGCAATTCCGCACCTATTTATCTGGTCTAGAGAAATGAACCCCATGTCCACACAGACAGTATGACATGACAAGTG
Source organism: Plecturocebus donacophilus (assembly GCA_004027715.1). Taxonomy (NCBI): domain Eukaryota; kingdom Metazoa; phylum Chordata; class Mammalia; order Primates; family Pitheciidae; genus Plecturocebus; species Plecturocebus donacophilus. The sequence goes on along the minus strand of PVKP010011670.1, from coordinate 29,799 downwards.
TTTACAGCAGCATTGCTCAAGAGCCAAAAAGTAGGAGCCCAAACGTCTATCAACTGGGGAATGGAAAAGCAAGGAGCGACTAATACATGGTATAACATAGATGAATCACAAAGACGTTCTGCCAAGAAAAAGAAGCCAGGCACAGATAATTAGACAGTGTATGATTTCATGTACAGGAAAAGTCAGAAAAGTCAAATCTATATTCAGAGGGCAGAGTAGGGGTAGCCTGTGGCCAAGGATTGGAATGGGAATTGACTGCAAATGGGCCTAAGTGTCTTTTTGGAAACATTCTAAAACTGGTTTGTGATGATGACTACAAAACTCTAGAAATTTACTAAAAACACAGACTTTTATACTTAATGCAGGTAAAACTTATAGTATATAAATTATCTCAATAAAGCTGTTTAGGCAGGGTGCCTTGGCTCTTGCCTGTAATCCCAGCACTTTGGGAGGCTGAGGCAGAAGGATCGTCCGAGGCCAGGAGTTCAAGACCAGCCTAGGAAACAGAACAAGACCTCATCTCTACAAAACATTTTAAAAACTAGCTGGGCGTGGTAGTGTGCACATGTGGTCCCAGCTACTTGGGGGGCTGAGGTGGGAAGACTGTTTGAGCCTGGGAGTTTGAGGCAATGAGCTGTGATCAGGCCATGACACTTCAGCCTGGGTGACACAGCTAGACCACGTCTCCATGAGAAAGGGAGGGGAGAAAGGAAGGGAGAAATAAAGGAAGGGAGAGAGGAAGGGAGAGAGGAGGGGAGAAAGAAAGGGAGGGAGAGGGAGGAGGTGGAGGGGGAGGGACACAGACAGGGAGGGAGGGCGGGAGGGCGGGCAGACAGGTGTGGTCCTATTATTCTAGAATTTGCCTTTTCCATTCATATTGTGTACATCTTTCCAGGATGAAAATCCTACCTGAACAGTTTTAGCACTACATGGCACTCCTCTATATAGATGTACATCTTTCCAGGATGAAAATTCTACCTGAACAGTTTTAGTGCTACATGGCATTCCTCTATATAGATGATCCATCAATTATGTGGAACAGTGACACTCCCCTTTTTATTATCACTACAATGAATGTGGCTTAGTGGCAATGGGGTCACAGGCCATGGACCCTGGAGCTGGGCAAGACCTGTAACCATCTGTCTAGAAGATGCTGATGAGCCTCTCTGTTTTGATCCACGTTAAGTGAAGGTCAGAGAGGCAAAGTGGCTGGGCCAAGAGCAACAGACCATGCTAACAATCACAGCCACGGAGGCCACATCCCCTGGCATGCTGCCGTCCCAGCCACGCTCTATTTGACCACAGGCTCAGACTCCACCATGAGCTCGGCAGGGTCAGCAGAGTTATTTCCTGTGTTTAACTAAAGATGCAGCCTGCTGACTCTTATTATTTAGTTCTCTTACTCGCTAAGCTATTCTACTCTCTATCCTAACCCCTCAACCCTGATCTTCCAAGGTAAAGATTTCAGTGCATCTTTGACAAGTCTGTATTCTCAGACAAGGGCTCTAATATATAAGGCACTTAGTATTTGTTGCTTGGATATCTAAGAAGACATTTTCTTCACTGGGTCTTAGGGCAAGCACAACAGCAAAAACTGCCAGCCATTAGACTTCCGTGAGGCAAGCCCGGGTTTTAGAAATATCAGGGTAGAGAGGTGGCCCTGGAAACCAACAAACAACGAAGAGAAAAAGAAGAAACCTATTGCCAAGGAGTAAAGACTCAGCCAGATGTCTGCCAAAATAGCAGCATGAGACAAATCGATGGGAGGACAGTTAATTCCCTAATAGGCATTTTAAGTGCACTTGTAAACGGCCTCTTGTTTGTGAAGGGTCTGGAACAGGACCAAAACCCACAAACTCACCAGGATCTTCAAGCAGGGGAATTCCACACTAATGCAAAAAGCCTTATTCAAACACAAAAGTGCTCTACCTAAAAATAGTTCTAATTACTTTTTAAGACAGGTTTTTAAAATATTGGTTTAATTTTATACTGTTTATTTAAAATTGGTAATAGTTACCCTAATAGATTTTTAACAATGAACACTTTTTTAAAATCACATGAGTAGGCTCAACCGTTCCTTTAATGAGCTTCTAAATAGGCCTACCAAGGCGCCAACATCCCCTAAATACTGTAGACGCGACAGGCGCCTTCAACCTCTACACGTAGACAGGCCTCCCGCCTCTCTGTGCCCCTGCAGCAGGCGTGCTGGCCCGCTGGCGTGAGTGCAGGTGCGCCTGCGTCAACATGTGACACAAGCAGGACAGAAATACAAAGAGCTAGCCCGACACAGCCCAACAGTCCACTAACGAGGACAGCGCAGACTGCGGAACCTGCCTGCCATCCACCTCATAAATGCCCCGGGGCCACAATAGACACAAACACAGATTCCAGAAACCCTCAGACACAGAAAAAATGTGTGCCATAGGCCCAAGCAATTAGGATATTACAAATGATCAGGAAATGGCAGGCCTGCTGTGCCATCTGCTAAGTGATGATTTTTTTAAAACATTCTGTGAATCAAAAAAACTAATTTTCCTATCAATTTAACCTCCACAGACAACACTTAGCTGCCATTTGTTTCTCAAACTAACCTGTAGAGTATTAAGAATTAATGGATCCAAGCAATTGGCAAATTCCAAAAGCGTAGTGAAATTTAAGATCACACATCAAGCCAGAGCTCATGCTTGTTCCACAGCCCTCCACTTTTTCACACCTTGCCCGCTAGAGCACTTCTCAATGCAACAAAACCCAACCCAAGACCTTTCTGCAAATTAAAACATCTCACTAATGAGAAAACAGAAATTGGGCTGGGCATGGTGGCTCAATCCTGTAATCCCAGCACTTTGGGAGGCTGAGGCGAGTGGATCACCTGAGATGAGGAGTTTGAGACCAGCCTGGCCAACATGGCGAAACCTGTATCTACCAAAAATACAAAAATGAGCAGGGCATGGTGGTGGGTACCTGTAATCCAGCTGCTAGGGAAGCTGAGGCAGGAGAATTGCTTGAACCCAGGGGGCGAGGTTGTAGTGAACCAACGTCACGCCACTGCACTCCAGCCTGGGCAACAAGAGCGAAACTCCATCAAAAATAAAAAAAAAGAAAGAAAACAGAGACTGATTACAAATTTCAACTTTCTAAATTTTACTTAACCTCACTTTGGTGAAAATACACTAAGAATAGCCAAAAATTGCACATCTAAGGTAGAAGGAAGAAAAAGCAGTGAGTCAGGGCCACAGAACACTCTAAAATCAGAGGTCCATGTGTTTCCAAGCAATGTCACCCTAAGTTAAATGCCATGAAACACAGAACCACACTACTCACTTAGTACTTAGACCCATCTTGGGTCAGAGAGAATGCAAGGCCAACAAGCCTAGACAAGTCAACAGAAAAAGGAGAAGCAGCACAGGAAGAGATGAACTGAGAGGAAAGGAGAAGAAAAAAAAAGTCCTGGCCCAAAGACAGGGCAGGCAAGGCTGCACTAACATGCCTGGTGTGATCCCCACATCTTTGAGGACACTTTTCTCATCAAAATTTCAGATCTTTAGGGACTTATGGAAGCCAAAGCCACCCACACCATTTGAGGTTAACCATGACCATACAACATTCCAAAATCACCACCTTAAAACTCTCTAATATATAATACATATATTACATGTTTATAACTAAACCTTTGACTGGCTCTAAGGAAACACTCCTTTCTTTTGGATCAATGCTCAGGTCCTTCTCTGCTTTCAGACCAGCAGCCTAGAGAAGAGCTGGGCGTTACTGGAGAACTCAGTCTCTATTCCAGGTGACTCTGGGGCACAGTCAAACTGCCAATGTGATTCTTACATCTGACTTCCAGCAAAGCCCTAAAAACTAGTACACATATGATTAACTTACATGATCAATGCCTCCCATTCAAAAAAATTCTCTTCATTCATGGGGCCTGTAGAGTAAGAAAAATTTTCACACCATTGTAACTTTGAAGGGAACTTTGGCAATTAAAAGTCAATTATAAGGAAGTTAACTTTAGTACCTTACCTGCCACAATTCCTTCCGGAGGATTCAGTGTTAATTCTATAAAATTAATAAGTAAAACCGTTACCAAACATAATAAATGTTACACTGTCATTTTAACAAAACACCTTTACAAGATATATAAGCCTGTAAACCACAGAATACACATATGAACAAGTGAAAATTCTGTTTGCCCAAAGTGACTACCTACTCCAGTAACAATTCTGATAAAGACTACACAAACAGTTCTTTGTACCAACAAAACACAGACTTTTATTTTTCTTTTTGTTTTTACAAATGCAAAAGCAAACACAAGGGGCAAACTGTCTTTCCAAACGATTACTGTTGGTTACTTTGTTGTTTAGTTTTGAGACAGGGTCTCATTCTGGTTGCCCAGGCTGGAGTGCAGTGGGCAGAGTACTGGAGAAATTAATAAAACAGTAAGCAAACATACAGAAAATCAATGAAACCAAAAAGTGGTTCCTTGAAGAGACAGAAAATTAATAAATCCTTGCCAAATAAATATAAGGTATAAAGATTGAAAAAGAAATAAAACTTACTATTCACAGATGCTATGTCCACATACATAGGAAAGCCCAAAAGAATCTGAAGATAATCAGTAAAAGTAAGTTTGGCCCAGCTGCTGAATATGAGGTCTATATATATATACATAGAACTGAATTGCATTTTTATGTACAGTCGACTCTCAGTATTCATGGGGAATTAGTTTCAGGACCTCCCACAAGTCCCTGGTATAAAATGGTGTAGTATTTGCATATAATCTGCAAACATCTTCCTGGATACTTTAAACCAGCATTTGCCAGCCTTTTCGGCACCAGGGACTGGTTTCATGAAAGACAATTTTTCCACAGACCGGGGAGTAGGGGGTGGAGGGATTAGATTCTCATAAAGAGAACACAACCTAGATCCCTCACATATGCAGTTCACAACAGGGCTTGCGCTCTAAGAATCTAACGCCACCACTGATCTGACAGGAAGCAGAGCTCAGGTGGTAATGCTCCCTCACCCACCTCTCTCCTCCTGTTGTGTGGCCCAGTTCCTAACCAGCCATGGACCAGATCTGGGGCCCAGGGGTTGGGGACCCCTGCTTTAAACCATCTCTAGATTACTTATAATACCTAATATGACATAAATACTATATAAACAGTTATTATATTGCTTAGGGACTAATGACAAGAAAAAAGCCTGTATATGTTCAGTACAGATATAATGTTTTTTCCCAAGTATTTTCAATCCATCGTTGATTGACCCCACAGATGCAGAACCCATGGATACAGAAGACCGACCACGTTAGCAAATTAGAAAATACGTCTAAAAAGACACCAATTACAAAGGAAAATACGTGAAAATAAGTTTCTGAAAGATGTATGAGGTCTCTAACAGAACAGAAAACGTTATTAACAAAAAGTTTTAAAAGACCTTAATAAGTGGGGATTATATCATGTTAATGGACTAAAAACTCAATTGTAAAATTATCAATCCTCAAAATTGAATCTATAGATTCAATGCAACCTTAGTCAAGATCCTAACAAGTTTTCTTGCTTGAATTTTACAAGATGATTCTAAAAGATATATAAAAATGCAAACAACCAAGAATAGCAAGACACTTTTTTTTTTTTTTTTTTTTGAGACAGAGTCTCACTCTGTCACCAGGCTGGAGTGCAGTGGCATGATCTCAGCTCACTGCAACCTCCGCCTCCCAGGTTCAAGTGATTCCCCTGCTCAGCCTCCTGAGCAGCTGAGACTACAGGAGTGCCACCACACCCAGCTAATTTTTGTATTTTTAGTAGAGATGTGATTTCACCATGTTGGCCAGGATGGTCTCTATCTCTTGACCTCATGATCTATCTGCCTCAAAGTGCTGGGATTACAGGCGTGAGCCACCGTACCCGACCTCAAGGCACTATCTTTAAAAAGAACAAACAAAAAGTTTCATCTATGAGTTACCAAGTCTTCCTTATAGAGCTATGGAAATTACGGCAATGTTGCACTGGCTCTAAGTTAAATAGAACAATGGAGCAGAAGAGAGAGCCCAGAAGCAAACTTGTGCCAACACAGACCCTGACTCTAGGGAACACAGAGCTATGGCACAGAGGTAAAGGGCATTCTTTTCCATGAATGATGCTCATCTCTAAGACAAAAAATAAAACTTTCCCCATCTCGCACCAATATAAAAATCAAAATAGGTAAGAAAAAAAAAGGAGACAAGAAACAGAGTTGAACAGAGCCACTGCCAGAGTCAACAAGGATGGTGCTGCAGTCTAAATACTTGTGTGCCCCCCAAACTCCTAAATTGAGTCCTAATATATGTGGTATTGAGAGGTGGAGCCTTTGGGAGGATATTAAGTCAGGTGGGCAGAACCCTCATGAGTGGAGTTAGTGTCTTTAAAAGAAAAAAGAGAGACTTGCCTTGGCCATGAAAGGACACAGGAGAAGATAGCCATCTACCTGCAAACCAGAAAGACAGCCCTACCAGACTTCCCAGCCTCCAGAATTGGGAGCAATAAATCTTTGTCATTTAAGCTCCCTCATCTTTGGTATTTTTGTTACAGCAGCCTGAACTGACTAAAATAGATGGCAAATAAGCATTTGAGAAAATGCTCAACACTGTGAATCATAAGGGTAATGGAAATTAAAATCACAGTAAGATAGAGCTCAATAGCTTTAGCATTATCAATATCTTTAGTCACAATAGAATGACCAAAATTAAAGACTTTAACTGCTGGCAAGTTTAGCAAGTAGATCTCTCGTGCATCACTGACGGGAATGCAAAATGGTTTGGTTACGCTTTGGGAAAGAAGTTTGACCATTCCTGTTAAAATTAAACATACACTGACCGTAAGACCCAGCAATTCTACTGGGTCTTACACTGCCACAGACTTGTATGTAAATGTTCATAGTAGCTAAATGCATAATAGCCCCAAACTGGAAAGTCTGGCTCCATGTCTCCACCCAAATCTCATCTTGAACTGTAATCTCCAGGTGTTGAGGGAGGAACATGGTGGGAGGTGACTAGATCATGGGGGCGGTTAACCCCATTACTGTTCTTGTGATACTGAGTTCTCACAAGATCTGGTGCTTTCATAAGTGTTTGGAAGGTCCTCCTTCACTCCTCTCTCTCTTGCCACTTGGTGAAGAAGGTGCTTGCTTCCCCTTTGGCTTCTGTCATGACTATAAGTTTCCTGAGGCCTCCCCAGCCAAGTGTAACCATAAGTCAATAAAACCTCTTTCCTTTATAAATTACCCAGTCTCAGGGAAGTTCTTATAGCAGTGTGAAAACAGACTAATGCAGTAAATTGGTACCAAGAGTACTGCTATAAAGATAACCTGAAAATGTGGAAGGAACTTTTGGGACTGGGTAGCAGGCAGAGGTTGGAATAGTTTGGAGGGCTTAGAAGAAGGAAAATGTGGGAAAGTTTGGAACTTCCTAGAGACCTGTTGAATGGCTTTGACCAAAATGCTGAGAGTGATATGGACAATAAAGCCCAGGCTGAGGGCTTCTAGGGAACTGAAGCAAAGGTCACTCTTGCTTTGTTTTAACAAAGAGAATGGTGGGATTTTGTCCCTGCCTTAGAGATCTGTGAAACTTTGAACTTGAGAGAGATGATCTGAAATTGGAACTTTTATGTTTAAAAGGAAAGCAGAGAATAAACGTTTGAAAAATTTGCAACATGACGATGTTGATAAAAAAGAAGAACCCATTTTCTGCAAAGAAATTCAAGACAGCTGCAGAAATTCACATTAGTAACAATGAATTGCCAAGACAATGGGGAAAATGTCTCCAAAGCGTGTCAGAGATCTTGGCAGCAGCCCCTCCCATGACAGGCAGGGAGGTCTAGGAGGGAGAAACGGTTTTGTGGGCCAGGCCCAGCCCCACTGCTACTCTTGGGACTTAGTCCCCTGTGTCTCAGCTGTTCCAGCTCCAGCCATGGCTAAAAGGGGCCAAGGTATAGCTCAGGCTGTTGCTTCAGAGGGTGCAAACCCCAAGCCGTGGCAGCTTCCATGTGCTGTTGGACCTGTGGGTGTACAGAATTCAAGAACTGACATTTGGGGACCTCTGCCTAGATTTCAGAGGATGTATGAAAACGCCTAGATGTCCAGGTAGAAGTCTGCTGCAGGGGCAGGGCCTTCATGGCGAACCTCTGCTAGGGAACTGCAGAAGAGAAATGTGGGGTTGGAGCCCTCACACAGAGTCCCCATAGGGGCACTGCCTAGTGGCGCTGTGAGAAGAGGACGATCGTTTTCCAGACTCCAGAACAGTAGGTCCACCAAGAGTTTGCACTGTGCACCTGTAAAAGCTGAAAACACTCGATGTCTGCCATCAAAGTAGCTGAACGGGATGGGTGTGGGGGAGCTGTACCCTGCAAAACCACAGGGGCGGAGCTGCCCAAGGCCATGAAAGCCCACTCCTTGCATCAGCATGCCCTGGATGAGACATGGAGTCACAAGGAAGATCATTTTGAGCTTTAAGATTTAATGATTCCCCAGCTGGATTTCAAATTTGCATGGGGGCCTGTAATCCTTTGTTTTGGCCACTTTGTTCCATTGGAAATGGGAGCATTTATCCAATGCCTGTACTCCCATTGTATCTTGAAAGTAACTAACATGCTTTTGATTTTACAGGCTCCTAGGCAGAAGGGACTTGCCTTGTCTCAGATGAGACTTTGGACTTAGACTTCTGAGTCAATGATGAAATGAGTTAAGACTTTGGGGGACTTGCTGGGAAGGCACGATTGGTTTTAAAACGGAACCAATCATGGACTGGAATGGTTTTGAAAAAAACATGAGATTTGGGAGGGGTCAGGGGAGGAATGATACAGTTTGGCTTTGTGTCCCTAGCCAAATCTCACCTCAAATTGTAATCCCCAAGTGTTAAGGGAAGAACCTGGTAGGAGGTGACTGGACCATGGGGGCAGTTTCCCCCATGCTGTTTTCATGATAGCAAGTTCTCATGAGATCTGACAAGTGTGTGGCAAGTTATTCCTTGGCTTGCTCTTCTCTCTCCTACTGCCTTAAGAAGAAGGGGTCTGTTTCCCCTTTTGCCATGATTATAAGTTCCCTAAGGCCCCCCCAGTTATGTGGAACTGTGAATCAATCAATTTAAACTTCTTTCCTTTATAAATCACCCAGTCCCAGGTAGTATATTTACAGCAGTGTGAGAATGGGCTAATACATCCATCAGCCGTTTAATGAACCACAGTATATCTAGACAATGGAATACTACTCAGCAACGAAAAGGAACAAACTACGAATACACACAGAAACATAAATGACTCTCCAAAGCATCATGCTAAGTGAAAGAAGCCTGATGCAAAAGACTATACACTGTATGCTTCTATTGACATGAAATTCTACAAAAAGCAAAACTACAGTTAATAGCAAATCCAATGTCATTAGAGGCCAGGGGGAATGGGAGGGGACTGCAAAGGGAGCTTTTTAGGGCAACAGAAATGTCCTGTATTCCTGTATCATAGCTGTAATGATGGCTACACAAGAGAATATGCCTGTCAAAGCTCAAAGTATTGTCTGTTTGAAATTGGCACATTTTATTTTGTGTAAATTTTATCTCAGTAAAGCTGGCCCCCTAAGTTTATGTTTGCTGCTTTAGGAAATAGAAAACAATACACCTCTTAGAGGATAATACTGGAGAATATCTTCATGCTCTTAGCATAAAAACTTAAACAGAACTAATGATAAACAGCCAAAAAGCACTCATCATAAAGGAAAAGACAGATACAATTAATATCTGTATAATTATAAAAAAGAACAATTGATATCTTCTGACATCAAAAGATATCTTTAAGAGGATGAAAAGATAAGCCCCAGAGAGGAAGAAATTTGCAAGATTTAATCCATAATATCCACAACTTCTAAAGAATGCCTTACAAATCAATTTTTAAAACATAAACCAAAAAGAAAAATCAGTAAGAAACTTGGACAACTTCACACAAAACCATGTAAGTGGCCCATAAACATGTGATAAGTTACTCAACCCCAGTAACTGTGGTGATATGTGAACTGCAGCCACAGGGAACTATCACTACACCTATCGGAATAACCCTATCCTCAGTGTTTTTAAGACTGACAGTAGGAAGTGTCAGCAAGGATCTAGAGACAGAAACACATTGCTGGTGGGAGTCTAGCTTGGTAGAGCCACTTTGGAGAAGAGTCTGGAGTTACTGACTCTGACCCAGCAATTTCACATATTCAACAGGAATACGTGCACACATGTGCACCAAAGACATGTCTACAGATCTTCGCAGCAGCATTACTCATAGTAGCCAGAAAATAGAAACAAGATATTTGCCAAGAGACGAGGTCAATAAATTCTCCTTACAATGGAACAGAAACAAAAATATATGACCCACAGCTACACAAAATATGTTGTGCGAAATAAGCCAGGCCCCAAAAAATATATAATACTTAACTGCATTTAGAGATAATTCCAAACAGGTAAAGCTAAACTTCACTAGTAAGAACCCCTGCTTCTGTAGGAAAACAAAGGGAACCAAGGCAGTAATGCTCCTGCGAGCAAAGGACTGCACTGCCTTGGGGGTGGAGGCACAACGCAAGTCTCTCTGGAGCTGGTGCGCTCCCTTCATCTGGAACGTGACGCTCTGATATGAGGGAAAACCAGGAGTTCTCATGGAAACATATTTAAGGTTGAGATGTCCAATACACAGACAAACAGAGGTGACAAGCCAGTGGTTGGAGGAGTGAGGCTAATGCTCAAGGGGAGTTATTTGCATATGGAACATATATAACCACTGGGCACTGGACAGGACCCTCTAAAGCAGTGTTTCCCAGGGAATATTTGGAAATAGAAGGTGCCATTTTTTTGGAGTCCATGATGACTGAAGAATGCTACTGCCATTTGGCAGCAAGGGGCCAGGAAAGTTCAACATCATACTAGTAACAAGGTCTACACAAGGAAAAATTATCTCACTGAAAATGCCACCAACACCTGCTGAGAAACTGTGCTCCAGAGAACAGAGGTCCCGAAGAGAGCCAAGTGCAGTTACAAGGGTGTGTTAGCACCCCTGCAGTGAGAGGAGGCAGTGGCAAGGAGGGGCCGGCAAGGCAGGCTGAAGGCAAGTGCTGGCCCCAAGGGCCCCGTGCATTAAACATTTCAAAGTGGGGAGAAATTGAATGTGAATGGGGTCAAGTACCAAGCTGACTAAGACCTAATGGACTCCCTTTGTGTCTCTCCAGGGGAAGTAGATCAGAGAAATAACCACAGATTTGGTTATTTCTCTGATTTGCAAGGCTTCCTACACCCAGTCATCTAAAATCTAGTCCCATTCTTGTGTCTCAAGTCAAACCACCTAATTATAAGAAAAAAATAACAGATGAAGGCAGATGGACTGTAAACTGCTAAGCAGGTGGGGTGTGGGAGAAACACAATGTCAGTGGGCAACTAAGTGGGGCCTGGCAGCAGAATACACAAGAGTTTTACAAATCACTTTCGTGGGACCATGACGAAGAGCTCCTACCAAAGAGAGCTGGCTTTAATCTTCATCTGGAGTTCCCCTTTGGCACTCCTCTGTGTGACAACCTCCCTTGGGGAGGGGAAAGCGTGGTCTAAAAACAGCAGCTCCACACCTGTTCCTGGCTATCCAAGCTCAGCACAGAGACCCGCCTGGGTGTGTGCTGGACTTCCCAACAGCTTTGTTATTCAACAGTGGCCTCTACTGGTCAATAAAGAATTGCAGTAAATGAGTTTAGAGGATGGAGTGAATGGCTCTGTACACTTGACTATTTTCCATTTTGTTTTCTGCTTCCAAAGCATATATGCACATACACAAAATTATACAGTTTCATGTTTACTGACAAGAAACAAGTTCAAAAAAAGAGATGAATCTTAGTATCAGGAACATTTTCAAAGGCCATTCTTTGCGACTTAAAATAGTGAGTTAAAAAATAGCCACTACACAAAGTGAAATATAAATTTAACTTTTGACCCAACAATTCCATTTCTAGAAATCCATCCCACAGATAACATTGTTGAAAATAAAAGATGTATACATAGGCTATTCATTTCAGGACTATTTGTAAAAGCAAAAAGAAGTTAGAAAGGACTCGAGTGTCTATCAACAGAGGACCAGTCAAATTATGGTACGTATACCAGTAGGGTACTTTGCAGCTATAAATACCTCTACATGCTAGTACAGAACAAAATCCAGGACACATTACATGAAAAAAACAAGGTGGAGAAAAGTGTGTGACTAGGACCTTTAATGAGATAATTAAAATTAATGAGGTAATTAGAGTAGACCTTAATCCAATCTGACTAACATCCTTATAAGAGATGAGGACACAAACATAGAGGACAGAGCCTCAGAAGAAATCAACCCTGCCCTATCCTTGATCTTGGACTTCCAGTCTCCAAGATTATGAGGGAATACATTTCTGTTATTTAAGTCGCGCCCAGCCTGTGGTAGGGTGGCCCTAGTAAACACAGTGCTGATACAACTGCACTGACATTTACAAATAATTTACAAATAAACCTTGGCCTTTATTTCACGCCATACGGAAAACTTTAATATGGATCCCAGACCTAAATATAAGAGCTAAAACTATAAAACATCTAGAAGAAATCATAGGAGAAAATCCTACTGCCACCTGATGTTTGGCAGTTATTTCTTAAATGTAACACAAAAATAAGAAATATTTTAAAAGTCAATAACTGAATTTCATTGAAATCATAAAAACTCTTCTCTTTCAAAGGCCTATTGTAAAAATCAAAAAGCATGCCACAAGAGTTGTTCAATGGATAGAGTTCCATTCATGCAAGATTAAAAAGTTCTAAGGATCTGTGGCACAACAATGAGCATATAGTTAACAAAGTTAACAATACTATAATGCACACTTAAAAGTTGTTAAGAGGATAAAACTGTGTTCACTACAATTTAAAAGAAAAGGCAAGCCATAGACTAACAGAAAATATTTACAAGACACACATCCAACAGAAGACTTGTATATACATTATACAAAGAACTCTTAGGAAAACCAACACAATTTTAAAAGGAGCAAAGACTAAAGCCACTTCATCAAAAAAGACATATGGATGGCAAATAAACACACGAAATAATGCTCAACATCATAAGTCTTATGGAAAAGCAGATCAAAACTTCAGTAAGGGCTGGGCACGGGGCTCGCGTCTGTAATCCCAGCACTTTGGGAAGCTGAGGCGAACTCCTGAGGTCAGGAATTCGAGACCAGCCTGGCCAACACAGTGAAACCCCATACTCTACTAAAAATACAAAAGCTAGCCGGGCATGGCGGCGCATGCTTGTAGTCCCAGCTACTCAGGAGGCTGAGGCAGGAAAATCACTTGAAGCCAGGAGGTGGAGGTTGCAGTGAGCTGAGATCATGCCACTGCACTCCAGCCTGGATGAAAGAGTGAGACTGCATCTAAAAAAAAAAAACAGTAAAACAAAACCTCAGTAAGATTGCTATACACCCAGCAGAATGGCTAAAAATTTTAAAACTAAATGGGCATAGTGGCTCACCATTGTAATTCCAACATTTTGGGAGGCCAATGCGGGCAGACTGCTTGAGCCCAGGAGTTCAAGACAAGCCTGGGAAACAAGGCGAAACCCATCTCTACAAAAAACACAAAAATTAGCTAAGCAAGGTGGCATACGACTATAGCCCCAGCTTCTTGGGAGGCTAAGGTGGCAGGACTGCTGGAGCCTGGGAGGCAGAGGCCCCAGTAAGCCATGATCACACCCCTGAACTCTGGCCTGGGTGACAAAGTGAGAACCTGTCTCAAAAAAACAAGCAAGAACAAAAAACAACTGGCCATGCCAAGTGTTAGCAAGGAGGTAGAGCAACTAGCAACCGGAATGCTTAATACCCTGCTAGGGAAATGTAAACTGGTACGACCACTTAGGAAAACAGTTTCACCGCTTCTTTAAAAATGAAACACACACTTCCCATTATAATCCTGGCTATTTACACAGAAGAAACGAAAGCACATATCCACAGAAAGAAATGCACACAAATGTTCATAGCAGGTTTATTTCTAATAGCCTAGACCTGGAAACAAACCAACTGTCCACCAATAGCTAAATACTACTGCTGTGCAATAAAAAAGAACAAAGTACTGATGTAGGCAATAACACGGATGAATTTCAATATAATCATGCTGAATGAAAGACGTCTGACAAAAGACAAGTACATAACAACCTATACAGTAAGTGAAAGCAGATGGGTCACTGCCTGGGAACTGGGCAGAAGAAGGGAGGAAGGGAAAGACGAATTAAAAAGGGGGCAGGAGGAAACTTTTGGGAACGACATACACACTTATCACCTTGACTGTAGTTATGGTTTCATGGGAATACACATATATCACAACTCACCAAACTGTATGCTTCAATATGTCAGTTTACTATATGTCAACAGTACCTCAGAGCTTTTTAATTTTTAAGGTGGCTATGGGAAAAAAGACAGCATAAAGGCTTAAAAATGAAGCACAAACAGGGATAAAATAATTATAGCATGTATAACCAACACAACATTAGAGGTATATAAAGTTATGGGATATATAAAGAACTCCTACAAGTCAATAAGAAAAAGACAATTCATGTAAAATTTCTAAAAAAAAAAAAAAAAAAAAAAAGAAAAACAGACAGTTCACACAGGAGAAAACATGAATAGCCTATCTACATAAAAGGATATTCAACTTCATTCAGAATCACCAATGTACAAATTAAAACCTCAAGATACCACATCATACTCATCGGATTGCTAACAAAACACAACATACCACCAAGGTGTTAGTGACCGTGACCAGCACTGGGAAAGTTCAGCTGCTGCTAGCAGCAATATATACTAGACAATCACACTGAAAAACAGTTTGGTATTACCTAGTAAAGCTGATTATGAGTGTTCCATGACCCTGTGTTACAATCCAAATGTGTTCACCAAGACACACATTCAAAAACATTCACAGCAGCATTCTTTGTAAAAATAAAAAATTGGAAATAACTCAAATGTCCAACGATGGAATGGATAAATTCTGGCTTATTCACTGTGGGTAACCCCCTACATGGGCACCAAGGAAGGAGAGCTGTGCAAACTCCAGGCACGATTAGTGCCTGAAGAATATCTTATAGTGTTATTACTCAGCTATTTCCTTTATATAATCCTTTATATATAATCATGTATTAGTTTATAGTTGGAACAATTAGTGCCTGAAGTATAACTTACTGCTTACATATATCTAGCTTATATAATCATACTTAGTACTTATATCTAGCATACTTAGTTCCATATAATCTATGTAGTCATATAAATACTGTAGTCCATATAATCATATATATGTTTTATATCATCATATAGGTATTGTAGCTGGAGTTGTACCGACACATTTAGTGCTGACTTATATAATCCTTCTATATAACCATACAGTAGTTTATAGCAGGAAGAATGCCTAGAGCAGTAACAGAACAGAAGCAGTATATGGGAAAACAGCCAGACCAGGACGAGAACCAAAGTCCCAGGTGGTGGCATCCCTGCCTGAAAGGGCATAAGCTGTATGGCAGGCTTGGAGCAAGAGCCCCTCCTCCTGAAAAAGGAGTTGTAGTACTTTGTATCCAGTTCCTGTGGAAAGTAGGCCTCAGGCCTGAGATCCCGCAAATAACCGAGGGAGAAGAGCCCCTCTGGTGTGACCAGGTCACGGTGGCTGTACACCCTTCAGCCTTTTCTTGCTTCTGTGCTAGCTCAAATCATCCTCCCATAAAATATCTTAGAGAAGAGCACAAGTCTGTCAGCTCCCACTGCATTGGCTTACAGTATTCTTCTTTAAGAATCTTTTGAAGTCTCCAGGCCCCAGATAAGAAGTGCTGCACATGGCACCTGTTGCACACAGCTCACCTGCTTGCCTTACTGACCTAATGGGGGTGGACACCCTTTTCTGTACATGACCCTCTACTACTATGCCCGGCCCACCTCTCTGCCCAGGTGACCTAATGGGGTGGCCCCCTCTGTTACTCACATGATTATGTATGCCTCATCACTAAGCCTATAGAAGACCTCACGACCCTTCCCCCTGCTTTGTACCTAATAAATACAGACGCTTCCGGACGTTTGGGGCCTCACCTGTCTCTGCTCCTATGTGGCGTGGCCCCTGAGCCCAACTGCTCTTTTCCAGTTCCTCTGTGTCCTGTCTCTTTATTTCTCGGATACTGCACCGCAGCACAGCTATAGGGGACATCCCATGACCCAGTGGGGCTGAGGTCCTACGATTCACAAAATGAAATACTTCTCAGCAGTGAACATGAACTAAGGCTACGGTTATGCACAACACAATGTAATTTCAGTAGAGGATAGACTGCATATATGAAGAGCATCCCCTAAGATTATAATGGAGCTGAGAGATCACTAATGATGTATGTTACATTTTGCCTGCAGTATTTAGTACAGTCACATGCTGCACAGGTCTGCAGTCTAGGAGCAACAGGCTCCACCGTATAGCCTAGGTGTGTACTAGGCACTACCATTTGGATTTGTGTAAACATCCTTTAGGATGTTTACACAATGATGAAATCACCTAACAACATATTTCTCACTACCCTGGCATTAAGCAACATGGCCATAAATGCTTCGACATAAATGAATTTCAGAAACAAGGCTGAGCAAAAGATTTGATTCACAGAACCCATATTGTATAATTCAATTTCTACTAAGTTCAAAAACAGGTAAAAGTAAACAATATGTTAAGTCGTACATATAAAGAAAGACTTACACAAAATTCAGAAGGGTGGTTAAGTTTTGGTGGTGGTAGGAAGGAGCACGAAGACTTCCAAGTTATTGCCACTGTTCCATTGAAGCTGGTGCCACGGACACAGATATTCATTTTATCATTTAATCTGAACATACACCTTTTCTATACTTTTACATATATAATATTCTTCACAATAAAAAGTTTTAAAACTGGGCAAGACACTGTCTCTACAAAAATAGTTTTTAAAACTAAAAAAGGGCAATCATGGGGAAACATGACAGTAATAGGAAGGACAGACGGGGTCTGGTGGTTCAGGGAGGGCCCAAGCGATGAGTTCAGCCAGGTAAGGAAAGTGTCACAGTACCCAGGAGCTCAGTAGAGGAGCATATTGAGCCTGGAGAGTTAGGGGACAACAATGAGGCCAGGAGGGCTGGAGGAGAGGGAGCCAGGGCAGAGCATGCAGAGCCACACAGGTCACCATGAGCACTCTGGTTGTGGTGCAACAAGGGTCCTGAGCAGGGTGGCATGATGGCTCTCTGTTGTGCTGAAGGCAGAGGAAAATGCATCAAGAGCAGGAGGTAGAGGACCCAGCTAGATTCTAGGCAGGAATCTAGGCTAGAGGCGAGAGGCACTTGGACAAGCAGGGAGCAGTGAGTAGAGATTGGGATGAAGTCTGAAGGAAAGACAAGATTACACGTGGCTATAAAAGATGAGGTTTTAAGGAATTTAGCAACAACTGGAAGAACGAGGCTGCTGTCAGTGCAGAGGGGGAAAGGGTGTGTGAACAACGATGGTAGAAAATGCAGCAGCTCAGTTTTAGAGCTCAGTTTCATATACACGTTAAGTTTTGGGTTCCTATTAGACACTGTACTGGGTTAAATAGTGTCCCCTGAAAATTCAAGTCCACCCAGGTTCTGTGAATGTGACCAAATGGAGATTGGGTCTTTGCAGATGTAATCAAGTTAAAATGAGGTCATATCATTTAGGTGGGCCCTAAACCAATTACTGGTGTTCTTGTAAGAGAGGATTTGGGCACCAATGCAAACAGAGGGAATATGGCCAAGTGAAGATGAAGGTAGAGACTGGAATTACACTACTTCAAGCAAGAGAACTCCAATAAATGCCAAGGATAGCCAACAACCACCATTAGCTGGAACAGCCAAGTTAAGGGTTCTCCCCTCAAACCCTCAGAGGAAGAATGACCCTACCAACACCTTAATTTTAGATGATTTTGATTTTAGTGCCCCCCATGGGTGGCACTTTGTATGGTAACCCACTTCTACCTGGGTCTATCTCTGACACTCCTAGGAAAGGCTGGATGATGGGTGAAGACAACATCAAAACAAAACAGCAGTTTACAACTGAGTTCTTTCCTGACTTTCCTTTTTTCCTGTTTAGGAACCTAGGCAAAACCTTGTCTGCTGCTCAATTCCCATAAAATTTGTATAATTAGGGGGCCTGAGCAGAATCATAACCAAGGTCTCACCACCTCTAAATTCTGCAGTTGTATGACTATTCCCAAAAATAAACTGTGCCTGAACATCTATCCAAATCTATCTAAACCCCATTCTGTGTAGGGGTGCATTCTGTCACGTCCACCTTTACACTGGGATGTGCTACCTTCAAATACATTAGGGGGACAAACTAGATGTTAAGATACACAAAAAAATAAACACTAAATGTATAACAAACGTATCACATTATTATGATACAGGAGGAAAAAAAAAGTTCCCTCAATAACATGCTGTATTCATCTTCTGTCACTGCTATAACAAATTACCACAAACTTGGTGACTTAAAACAATACCCATTGATGATCTCAGAGTTTTCAAGTGTCAGAAGCCTGGACACAGCATGGGCCAGTTAGTTCTCTGCTTACAGTCTCACCAGGGCTGCCACTCCAAGTTCACTGAGGTTGCTGACAGAATTCAGTAACACAGGGCTGTTGGCCTGGGGTCATTCTCAGCTTCTTGAGGCTGCCTGCCTTCCTTAGCTAATGGCTCCTTCGTCCATCTTCACAGACAGCCACAGAAGGGAGAGATCTTGTCATATGTTGAATCTCTCTGACTCCCCCCGATCCTGCCTTCACTGCCTGCTTTTGAGCCTTATGTGATTACTGTATCCTCCAGGGTAATCAAGAATAATCTCCCTCTCTTTAAGTCAGCTGACAGTAACCTTAATTATATCTCCAAAGTCCTTCCACCACAATACTAGAAAGTGTTTGACTAGGGCATGGAGATCTTGGGGAGATAGCTTTAGAGTTCTACCTTCCACACACGATCCAAAATTTCATGTTAACATGTAAAAACACACAATACACTTCTGTGACACACCTTTGAAAATCAACCATTATTTAGGTTTTATTACTGCAAACTAATTGACAATATAATTTAAATAATAAATGAGACTTTTGTAAGGACAGTAAAAGGGAGAACATATCTTTGCTAATGCAAATATCCTTAGAAAATACAAGTTGAACAATGCAAAGACTGGACTGAAGCAGTGGCCTGAACTTAATTTCCTATGCAGGGGTTTAATGATTTTCTTCTCAATAAAAATGAGAAAATACCTGCTCACAGTCTAGCCTAACCCTAGAAATAGGGCTAAAATAAAACTAAAACACACAGAAACACAAACCAGGATGCTAAGAAATGGTAGGTATTCACACATCTAACCCACCAGCCAGGTTTCCCATGAGGACACAGAAGTAATAGTCCCCTGTTCTAGTGTGAACACTGTCAGAATCAAAATGGAGTCACTTTTGTCAAACCCTGACAACACGGAGAGAGGTCAAGATGAAGACAGAAAAAACAGCTAAGCATAGCAGCATGTGCCTATAGTCCCAGCTACTCAGGAGGATAGCTTGAGCTCAGGATGTCAATGAGCTGTGATCGTGTACTGCACTCCAGCCTGGGTGACAGACTGACCCTGTTTAAAAAAAATTATTTGCCAAAAATATGCTTAATTTTTATTGCTGAAAAATGCTAACAATCATTTGAACCTTCAGGTCATAATCTTTTTGCTGGTGGAGTCTTGCCTGGATATTGATGGCTGCTGACTGATTAGGGTGGTAGTTGACGAAGGCGGGACAGGGAGGGGGTGGTGGCCCTGGCAGCTTCTGAAAATAAGACAAAAATTAAGTTTGCCACAGGGACTGACTCTTCCTTTCACAAAAGATTGTCCTGTAGTCTGTGATGTTGTTTGACAACATTTTACCCATAGTGGAACTTCACTCAAAATGGAGTCAATACCCTCCAACCCTGCCCTGCTTTATCAACTAAGTTTATGGGATAGCCTCAATCCTTTGTTGTCATTTCAAAACAATGTTCACAGCATTGTGACTAGGAGTAGATTCCATCTCAGGAACTACTTATTTGCTCAACTATTAGAAGCAACTCCCCAACTGTTTAAGTTTGATCATGAGATTATATCAACTGAGTGACATCTTCAGACTCCACTTCTAATTCCAGTTCTCTTGCTATTTCCACATGTGCAGTTGCTTCCTCCCCTTAAAGTCATCCATCAGGATGGAAATCAACTTTTTCAAACTCCTGCTGTTGATACGATGACCTCCTCCCATGAATCACAGATGTTCTTAATGTCATCTAGAATGATAAATCCTTTCCAGAAGGCTTTCAATTTTCTTTGTCCAGATCCATCGAAGTAATTACTTTTCATGGCGTCTAAGGCCTTATGAAATATATTTCTTAAAGAAAAGTCAAATTTGCTCCTTGATCCATGGGCTGAGAATAGATGTTGTTAGCAGGCATAAAAACATCTCCTTATACATCTCCATCAGAGCTCTTGGGTAACCAGGTGCACTAGGTGCACTGTCAGCAATAATATTTTGAAAATAATCTTTTTTTCTGAGCAGTAGATCTCATCAGTGGGCTTATATTCAGTAAACATGCTGTAAACAGATGTGCTGTCATCCAGGCTGTTTGTCCACTTCTAAAGTTCAGAGTATTTAACATAATTTTAAAGGGCCCTAAGATTTTCTGAATGATAAATGAGCACTGGCTTCAACTCAAGTCAAGTTAAAGCGACCGGCATTCGCCGCTAACAAGAGAGTCAGCCTGTCCTTTGAAGCCAGTCATTGACTTCTCTCTAGCTGTTTCAGTTGTAAATGGCATCTCCTCCCAATACTGTAAAGGCAATTTTACGTACCCTGTAAATCTATTGCTTAATTTAGGAGCCACTTTCATCTTGATCTTAGCTAGATCTTCTGGAGAATTCGCTGCTTCACCATGTGCTTTTATGTTATGGAGACAAGTTCTTTACTTAAAACTCATTGAACCAACCTCTGCTAACTTTCAATTTTTCTTCTGCAGCTTCCTCACTGCTCTCAGCCTTCATAAAACTGAAGAGTTAGGGCCTTGCTCTGGATTAGGCTTTGGCTTAGGGAATGTCATGGCTGCTTTGATCTTCTAATCAAGCCACTAAAACTTTCTCCATATCAGCAGTAAGGCTTTTTCACTTTATCACTCATTGTGTTCAACAGAGCAGCACTTTTAATTCCTTCAAGAACTTTTCCTTGGCGTTCACAACTTAGCTAACTGGTGCAAGAGACCTAGCTTTCAGCCTATCTTGGCTTTCAACATTCCTTCCTCACTAAACTTAATCTTTTCTAGCTTTTGATTTGAAATGGGTGGAGTGCGACTCTTCACTTGAACACTTAGAGCCCACTGTATGGTTATTATTGGCCTAATTTCAATACTGTTGTGTCTCAGAAAGAGAGAGGCCGGAAGAGAGGGAGAAAGAAGGGGAAACAGCCAGTCAGTGAAGCACACGCAACATTTATTAGGACTGCCATCTTTTAGAGGCATAGTTTGTGATGCCCCAAAATAATTACAATAGTAACATCAAAGATTACTGATCATAGATCACCGTTAACAGATTAAAACGTGACAGAGAGACATGAAGTGAGCACATGCTGTTAAAAAATGGTGCCAACAAACTTGCTCCCATGCAGGGTTGCTTGTAAAAAACTTGTAAACTTGTAAAAAACAAGCTCTGCAAAGTGAAAGCAAAGCGCAGGAAAGTGAGGTATACCTCTATGTTGTGCTTTAGGAGACACTAGGTGGCGAGCGTTATTTGAACGTTTACAGCAGGCACTGTGTACCTGCAGTTGCATATTCATGGATTCAACCAATGGATGAATACAGGAATACAAAATATTTGGAAAAATAATTTTTTAAAAAGTATAAAAATACAAGTTAAAAAAATCAGTATAACTATTTGCACAGCACTTACATTGCATTAGGTACTATAAGTAACCCTGAGATGGCTTAAAAGTTATGAGAAGCTATGCATACATTAAATACAAATACCACACCATTTTATAGTAGGGACTTGAGCATCCGAAGATTCTGGTATCTGCAGGGGGTGCTGGAACGAATCCCCTCCAGATACCACGGGAAGAATGACCGTAAGTGAATGAGCCTGTATCTGCAATGTTTTGATCTGCTCAAGCCAAACATCAACTCTCACTGTGCAGCGTCACCAATACGGTTTTAAGAACTCAAGCTACATGTATATTTACCACTTTTTAAAAATCACATTCATTCTTTTAGCTTATTTTTAACTTTCTTCCAAAATTACCCTCACTCTAACTACAATAGCAGCAGCTAACTTATTAAGAGTATGCACTTCACCTGCAGCATCAACTTTTAACCTTTTGGAGACAAGGAAACTGCAGAGACTGAGAGAGAGGAACAAGGTCAAAGAGCTAAGAAGCAGAGAGGCTGGGTCTGAACTCAGGTCCGCCTCTCCAGGGCCCTGCTCTTAGCCCGCTACTTTCTTGTCTCCACCGGCGAAATCATGTTTCTGGCGCTTTCAAACATAATGGCATCCCAAGACTTCTCGCAGCAATTCTTCCAAGCGGGTATTCGGTGTAAAACGATGGAATGCCGAGTGTTCCTAGGTTCTCATTCTCCCTCGCTTTCCTCAGACATTAGAAATATATTTACCGGCTAGGAAAGCACGAGTGAGGCTTTCTCAACACTACCTAGGAGGAGTGACAGGTGGCACTGTTCAAAAGCCCTGTTCCTTCATTAGAGAGAAAGCCAAAACCTGACCTTTCACCTAAAGCTTCAACAACGAGCCTTTCCCCCTTTTAACCCACACACTTTCCCCCCAATTCCTCAGCAGCAATTCAGGCCTTCTTCCCCAAGCTCTCACTGCACGTTCTCAGTGCTACCAAGAAAATAAAAAACACAAAAAAGAAAAAAAAAAAAAAGCCTGCAGAGACTCAACTATGCGCGCTCTCAACTAACACGGCGCCGGCGCTGCCTGCACTGACGCTGGGAAGGGTTCACTTCACAACTCCACGCGTGAGGGCGGGCAGCCGGCACAGAGCGCGACGCTCCGAGGGACCCACCACGGACCCACAGCGGGGCTCGCGGAGGAGGCCCCGGGCCCGGCTCCCCTGCCAGGCTCCCTACCCCAGCCCCGCCGGACGACGCGGGCCCAGGAGCCGGAACGCGGGACGCCACTGACAGCGCCGTCCCCGAACTCACGTTTGTACTCGGCCATCAGCCTCTTGAGTGCCGTCCCCGCCATGACCCCGCAACAGCTGCGCAGAGCGACCTCGCCTCAGCCAGGCGCGTCCCTCCTACCCCGACGCCGGGGACTGCTTCCGGGTCGCAGTCACGAGACCAGGATCTCTTCCAGGGCGTGGCGCCTAGCGCGCATGCGCAATGCCACGGCATGCTGTCTGGGCGGCGGGAGCCCAACCTGCGGCCGCGAAACAAGGCTTTCTTGGCTCCTGCCCCGGTATTAATCGCTCTGCTGGGTTGGTTCCGGTCCCGGCACTTCCAGAGGCCTCAGGGCCCTGGTCTTGTAGAGACTTCCGGAACGGCGCCGCCCGGTCTAGTGTGTGTGCTGCCTGTTCTGTGCCAGCCGCGCGCGGCCGAAGGGCGGGAGAACGGGTGCTGAAGCGGGAGGGCGGGGACGGAGAACGGGGGGATGCGGGGACTAGATAGGAGGACGGGGGGCCGGGAGGGATGCGGGGACGGGACAGGAGGACAAGGGCGCGGGGTGGGGAAGATGGTCGCAGGGCGGTCCGGGGCTGGGGCGGGGTCAAGACGCCTGAGGCGCGGGTCCGCACTGAACGCTCCAACCTCCCCGGGCCGGCCGGGTTTCAGATTTTAAAAGGTGGGAAGGCTGGAAATCTGGCGCTTTTCCTTCGCGTCTGTGCAGCTCCGCTGGAGTTCGGGTCCCTTCTACTCCCAGGGAGCGAGCTTCGGGGAGAGCCCCGTTCGGGACTGCCTGCTCTGCTGAGCAGCCTCGACCCCAAGGTACCCCCGGGAGGGAGGGCGCGACTCAGGTCCTGCCGGAGCCCCTGGGGTGCCGTGAAGACTCCCCAGCGCCCGGAGCGGGCTCCCGGTCTCTCCACAGTTGAGGATCCTGTAAGGAGCGAGCCCTTTTCCCATGATAGTTATAGTGAGTGGGTGTGCTTTCCCGATTGACCTGCTGCGATTTGAACCCACATCCTTATTGACTTCAGAGGGAAAGCACAGTGAGTGCTTCGTGGCTGTCCAGTCAGGGATGTATATACACACACACCTTTGCAAAAGTTTGCATTTCTTACCTAGTTGGTTGTTGCAATAACCTGTTCATATGTTGTCTCCTCCTTTTCCCCTCTTCCAGCATTGCAGATGATCCCTTTAAAGGAACTCTGATCACATTCACACCCTGCTCCGCCCATTTCTCAGCAAAGCTGAAGTCCAGTGCTTTGCTCTGCCTCTGCCCACCCCGCTGCCCTCCCAGACCCTCCCTCCCTCCTTCTCACTCTACTCCAGCCGCCCTGGCCTGCTTCAGAGTCCCGGGCTCTTCCCTCCCCCGAAACACTTTATTTTGGCAGCCTTAGTCCCCGACTCTCCCCACCCTTCCTCTTTCAGTCTTAGCTCAAATGGTGCCTCTTGAGTGTGGCCTAGGCCATCACCACCTTGCCTTCACCCCATACCTTTTTCTCCTCGATACCTACCCAATGCACCATACTATAGAACTTATTAGCATACAATACATGTATCACCCTTATCTGTCGCCTCTAACCAAAAGCATGTTCCATGAGAGCCAAGGGTCTCTGCCTACTTCTGTCTTGTTCCTGGTGCAACCTCTGTCCCTGGACACCATATACTCTTAACACGGATTTGTCAAATCAAATGAAATTTAACAATGCAAACCACAAGTATGCATGTTGTAGGAAAATTCCCTAAAATTCAAAATTTCAGTCGACCTCTATCTTTTCAAATGACCACAGTGCTTTATAAAAATGACCTGGTCCTTTGAGACTATTTCAGAGCGTAACTAATTTGCACAAATACAACGTGCAAAAAGTCACGATGGAGGTGCTTCCTCCCCCATTCCAGAGCTGCTTGCTCTGTAATGAGACACCACCCTGCCCCCCAAAGCAGTCTGTCCAGTGCTACTGAAGGAAGGCAGCTCTTTTCCAGTGAGGGGAAACGTGGGCAATAAAGCATGACCGTCAATGCCGTGAGGCTCACTGTAGCGTCATATGCTTGATGTTTTCGTCATTCTATCAGTCGTCTCCAGATACGATCTTATTGTAGAACACAGTATGTTCTCCAATTATTTTTTAGAAATGTGGTTTACAGCTTCTATCAGGATTAGCTTCAAGTGACAAAAGTCCAAAATAGGAGTTGCTGAAACAAGATGGCAGTTTCTCCCCCCAACGGGGCTGAGACAACAGCCTTATCCTCAGAGAACCAGGCTCTCTGCAACGTTTCTCCTCATGGTCATCGTTCAGTTCCTTATGTGAAATTCAAGTTTAGCTGGGCATCTTGTATTTTAATTGGCTAGCTCGTGCCAACTATCAACTGGATCAGTCAGTGCTGGAGTTCCAGGGGTTTTGAGCAGTGAGTACTACTGCATGGCAGCACACCCTGGGGAAGCCAACTGGACAGAATAAAATTAATGCCTTATATCTTTACCAACTAAAGTTCTGAAACAGAAAAAGACCTCACAGCTTATCCCCTTACAGGGTAGAGCTTTCCCCTTTACATCACGAGTTTCCAGCTGGGCACTCCTGCAGCATGGCTAATGTGACAAGTTTCCTGGGAGTGGGGGTTCTTGGGATGTGAACCTTTGGGTGCAAAAACTGGAGAGGTTCCAGTTGGCACCCCAGGCATAGATAACCAGGATAAATAGGGCCTCTCTCCTCCAGGAGCATCAGTTTAACCCAAGGATACTGGGAGTCAAGTTCATATAATGTTCTTTAAAACAGTATTCTCAACAGATCTATTACTCCAAATGCACAATTTGCATAAATCTCAGAAAAAAGACAATCTCAAGAACATACCTTTGCTGGGTGCGGTGGCTCACACCTGTAATCCGAACTACTTGGGAGGCTGAGGCCGGAGGATCACTTGAGGCCAGGAGTCTGAGATCAGTCAGCTTGGGCAACTCATGTATGGTTTGGATTTGTATCCCTGCCGAAATCTTATGGTTGAATTGTAATCCCCAGTGTTAGAGGAGGGGCCTGGTAGGAGGTGACTGGATCATGGGGGCAGATTTTCTCCTTGATGTGAGTTCTCACGGGATCTGCTTGTTTAAAAGTCTGTAGCGTCTCCCCCTGCTCTCTCCCTCCTGCTTCAGCCATGTACGACATGCCTCCTTCCTCTTCCTCTTCTGCCATGACCGTAAGTTTCCTGAGGCCTCCCTAGCCATGCTTCCTGTACAGCCTACAGAACTATAAATCAAACCTCTTTATCAATTACCCAGTCTCAGGTAGTTCTTTATAGCAATGTGAGAATGCACTAATACAGCACTATAGTGAGACCCCCATCTCTAAAAATCCTTTTTAAAAAGGACATCCTGCTGGTTCCTCTGTTGTGAGGCTGTGGGTGGAAGTTCAAGCAGTGCTGCCCTAAAGCTTCTACATATGCTCCTGGCCATTATTCTCATCTAACCTATGGGGCCTGGGACACATCACTTTTCTCATGGATTCTGGCATCCCCTTTGACCCAGGCTACCTAGGGGATCTGGAAGATGTCCCCATCTGTGTATTGTGCCTTAATTCGTGTACTCTTCCTAGTGAACGTGAATCACGTGGTCCATCTCCACAGCTGCCCTTATCTTCACCTTGGGTTCACTCAACTGATGGGCTAAAACAGGTCATTTTCAACCCGGGTTTTGTTACACCATTGGATACTGGAAAATTCTTAACGCCAAATCAATGTCCATTCAGTTTCAAAGCAGATAGGTAAACTGTCCATGGCAAAAGGAAAAAAGACTTATATTTAAACATCAGAAAACAAGAGATGTCCTAGACTAACACCTGAACTGATCTGCCTCTAAAATCCACCCTTTCTTTACATCTGAACTCCAGGAGAGGAAGGGTAACATGTCACAGTGATACTAGCTCAGACAGCTGTCAGCCAGGAGGTATCTGAGGAGAAGATGCATCCCTCGGCAGGAAAAACTGGACTAGCATTGGTGGTGTGCCCAAGGAGGGGACGTGAGCTGCCAGGTGAATACTAACCTTCCAGCGGCCAGCTTTTCAATCAAAGTTTCTCAGTGCAGTGGCCATGTGGAATGATCAATTCAAACACTGAATTGTACCAGTACAACCCAACCTTCAAATGCAGTGTTTAGTAGAAGCCAAGAGACAGAATACCAAACTATATTTACTGTTTACAGTAGTAAAGGACAACAAATAATGTACAAATTGGTGAATAAACACAACAAAGCCAACAAACATCCCACCCAAGCCCATACAGCAAACAGGAAATGAGAACATTTTTAGCAAGATTTCAAGCAAGCAAGAGATGATGGGTTGTTCAGGTGACTATAAAAAGGCAGAGAATGGTCACCAAGCAGCAATGGATCCTCAGGGAAGGACGATAGGCAAAACTATGAAAATGTTTAATTGGTATAGGTCCCAAAATATTTCACAGAACTGAAATCACCAGACTAATGTATAAATTCAATACATATTTGGAAAGCAGCACAGCACAAACCCACGAGAAGAACATGAAGTCATCATTCCATGGGTTCATTTGTAACCACACTTGGAAGTAGCTGTTTTACACAACAACGTAACTGCAAATTCAGCAATACTTAATCTTACTTTTTTATGTATAGACCATAATTATTCATCAGAAGCAAATACTAGAAGAAATCTGAGGCCACAACACCAATACCAAATGAGAAATGTGGGAATTTCTTCAATATTAAGAAGAAGAAAAAAAGCAAATTTTGGTTGTGCCAATCCTTGCCTGTGTGCCCATGCCAGGTACTGAGCAGCGAGTGGGGTGGGAGGGTGGCAGGGGGGTGGGTCCTGGGCCTCAGACCCCAAGGTCACATGCTCAAGGGCCAGAGAGACCGTGGGGCCAAATTACCAAAGGACTCAGTTACTTTTTAACCTTTGAAAAAACATTCCAGTATTCTCACTTCAACTTTACCATATACTGACAAAGCTTAAATTTGCAATATTTAGCATTTTAATCACCTGTACCTATAACCGCAAATGACAGTCTGTCCTCCCTACCCACCACCTTGCCCCCAATACCTGTCCGACAGCCGCAGCCCCACTGCGGGAAACACCAATTCTCTATGTGACTGGAGTGAGCAGAGGAGAGGCAACCAGCTCAGGAGTCGGATCCCTGGCCAGACTAAAAGCGAACGTTCAGGCTACGATTTGGGGGTTAAAAAAATGTTACAGGAGGGGGAAAACAAAAACAAACCCAAAATACCTTGCAACTCATTTTACCTGAACAAAGATAACAATTCTGATTGGCCCGATTTAAGTTACAGATTCATCCCTGCAGATAGAGTTTTGAGTTGCACTTGAAGTACATCAAAGAGAGGAAAATCATTGTGGTGAACGTCCTCGAGTTTCCACAGACAACTTTGTGGTCGGCATGGTCACCATTCAACAGCAATGCAAGGACGGATGGCCCACGCTGGGGACGGCTCTCTAGAAACCATGCCCCGCCAGGCTGCTCTCCGGTGCACCTCCTGTCTGTTGCTGGAACACGTCGATGGTGTCCTCATCCTCCATCTCCAGCTGTCATGGTTGTCACAACAGGCACAGCAAGAGAGAGGGGAGCCTGTTAGTTTTCCTCGGAGGATGAGAAGACCCTCACTGGTACGAGTGTTACCTGACACTAGTGATATCACCTGATCACACCTTGGCTCTTGTCCGTCCGGACTGCAGCTCAGCACACGTGTAAGAGGCATCACTACATGCTCACTACAGGCCTACAGTTCACCAAGCTTCCCCTAACAAAACTCACAAAAGCATATTCAAAGCTAAAATGTTAGCTGATAGAAAAACTGTTTCTAGGCCGGGCATAATGGCTCACACCTGTAATCCCAGCACTTTGGGAGTCCGAGGCAGGCGGATCATGAGGTCAGGAGTTCGAGACCAGCCTGACTAATATGGTGAAACCCCATCTCTACTAAAAATACAAAAAAAAAAAAAAATTAGCCAGGCGTTGTGGTGCACGCCTGTACTCCCAGCTACTCCAGAGGCTGAGGCAAGAGAATCACTTGAACCCGGGAGGCGGAGGTTGCAGTGAGCTGAGATCGCACCACTGCACTCCAGCCTGGGTGACAGAGTGAGACTCCACCTCAAAAGAAAAAAAAAAAGAAAAAAAAGTAAAACTGAGTCTAAAAAAATCAACTGAAATGTCTAAAATTCTTACTGAAAATTACACAAAATCGGATGCTAGTTAAGAACATCTGATGAGCAGGACTGAGTCCTAGAACTGTAGGAGCCATGTGTTCTATACTAAGTGCAGGGACCACGTCATGAAAGCCAAGTCCCCAGCTCACAGAAGGGCCCATCAAGTGGGGGTCCACTGCCGCTTCTCCCTGCCCCTCCCCCTTCAAAGCCCAGGCAAGGTGGTGAAACGTGCCAGCTCACTTCCCTCCTCCTGACACAGTGGGCGCAAAACACACACCCTGATCTTCTTCCATTCTCTGAGCAAGAGGAAGCTTCTGCCAGTTGTTACAGAAACACAGCAAGACTGGAAGCAGTCATGCTCCCAGACAGAAAGGAGTCCCATCAGGGCCGCAGACAC
>PVKP010011669.1:0-60636 GCA_004027715.1 Plecturocebus donacophilus | reverse complement strand
GTTCTTTTAGCTCACAGAAGTTTCTTATTATCCACCTTCTGAAGCCTGATTCTGTGAGTTCATCACACTCATCCTCCGTCAAGCCTTGTTCTCTTGCTGATGAGGAGCTGCGATCCCCGGTAGGAGGAGAGGCATTCTGATTTCGGGTGTTCTCAGCCTTTTTGCACTGGTTTCTTCCCATTTTTGTGGATTTATCCACTTGTCATCTTTGTAATTGCCGACTTTCAGATTGGGTCTCTGAGTGGACGTTCGGCTTGTTGGTTATGAAGTTTTTTCTGTTTCTTAGTTTTCCTTTGGGGGCGCCCCTTCCCCACAGAGCTGGGCCTTCCCAGGTTCAGCTGTGCTCGCTCTCTCCTCAGCACTTCCAATTGCTGTTCTCCTTGTGGGGATGGGACCAGAGGAGCCTTTGGGCACCCAGTCCCATACACTCTGCACCGAGAAGCGCTGCACTGGCCAAAAGAGTCGCGCTGGCGACCCGTGTGGCTCCTTCGCCAGGAATCTCCCAGTCTGTGGGCATCAAAAATTCGCCTGCAATTGCAGCATCCACTCACTCTCTGCGCTTTCACTGGGAGCTACAATCCTGAGCTGCTGCTACGCAGCCATCTTGGATCTCTCTCCACCCGGTGATGGAGTTTTTTCTCTTTCTTAGTTTTTCTTTGGTGGACACCCCTTCCCCACAGAGCCGGACCTTCCCGGGTTCGCTGTGCTTGCTGTGAAACTCTCAGTCCTCAGCGCTTCCAATTGCTGTTTTCCTTGTGGGGTTGGGACCAGCCCAGCCCGTCTGTCCTGTATACTCCGCGCTGGGAAGCGCCGTGCTGGGGCACTGGCAAAACAGCCACGCCGGCCAAAAGAGTCGCGCTGGCGACCCATGTGGCTCCCCTGCCGGGAATCTCCCAGCCTGTGGGCAACAAAAATTCGTCAGAAAGTGCAGCGTCCACTCGTTCTCTGCGCTTTCACTGGGAGCTACATTCCTGAGCTGTTGCTAATCGGCCATCTTGGATCTCTCTCCTAATTTTTATATTTTTAGTAGAGACGGGGTTTCGACATATTGTACAGGCTGGTCTCAAACTCCTTACCTCAAGTGATCCGCCCACGTCAGCCTCCCTAAGTGCTGGGATTACAGGCGTGAGCCACCGGGCCCAGTCAATAAAGATTATTTTTTAAATCTCTGTTTAAGAAGTCAGAGTGATAAGATTAGGGCAGCTATCTCTTCAAATTTTTAGATATTTTCCAAATTCTTTATAATGAACACATATTCCTTTTATAATCAGAGAAGAACAATTTTTAAAGCAGTATGTTACACAAAACATTGTGAGATTTCTATGCAAAATGTAATTACCTTGAACTTGAAACCATGTAAAAAGGCTGGATTGCTAAAATCATTATTTCAGCATGCTGATACTGTTAAAAAAGATGAAAGGGTGTTTAAATTATAGTTTTGATGGAGAGAGTGGTGAGGAATGGAAATACAACTCATATTTTTCCCTCTACATAAAAACCACATAGCAAGTCGAGAAGCCAGACCCTGAAACTGATTTGAGTGATTCTGCTGGAGCAAAACCCTGGGGATACATTTGCAAGAAAGATTTAGGCTCCATGAAACATGAGAAAAACCAGAGAAGATAGAAAGAGGGACATATTTGAAACAAAACTGAGGAGAAAGAATTTTTGTTATATTTTGCAATAGTTACATCTTTGCAAAATATGAGTTTTAGAGCTAGTAAGTATGAAAGAAATAAACAGCCCTTGGCATGAGTAAGGAAATATTTGGTATCAAAATAGATATAATTTACTAAATGTCACCATCATTTGAATTGTGTGTGTGTGGGGGGGGTGGGGGTGGAGACAGAGTCTTGCTCTGTCACCCAGGCTGGAGTGCAGTGGTACAATCTCAGCTCACTGTGCAACCTCCACCTCCTGGGTTCAAGTGATTCTCCTGCCTCAGCCTCCCAAGTAGCTGGAATTACAGGTGTGTGCCACCATACCCAGCTAATTTTTATATTTTTAATAGAGAAGGGGTTGCACCATGTAGGCTGGTCTTGAACTCCTGACCTCAGGTAATCTGCCTGCCTTGGCCTCCCAAAGTGCTGGGATTATAGGCATGAACCACCACGCCTGGCCTAATGTCACCATCATTTGAGACAGGTGAATGCAGTACAGCAGGATTGCAGAACAACTTGCCTTTTCCTCAGGACCACTCCTGCGAAAGCCTGGGCCTGTAGACCTCTTGCCTGCCATCCCTGGATGAATTTTGAGTAGATCTCATAATTTTCATAATTTTTTGTGTCACTTTGACATCATAAAATGTTATCTTTCCACTTTTTTAGTCACTGCAAATTATCATTTTTAGTAATTAAATGCCTGGCCCAGTATAATAACAAAAATAGTGAACCCAGGGTGTCTCCCCTCCGCAGTAGAGACACCTGGCATCTGACGCTTCTCTCCTCCTCCATCAAAATGTGGCCACAGTGGGGCCTGTTTCCAGTAACTGCTTTCCAGGCTGTTACCTGAATTGCTTTCCAGACATTTCTGAGAAAGAACAAGTTGCATGCTGCGTATTCTCAGGGATTTTTATTTGCTGGGGAGAGGAGCAGGTTGTTCAGGTGGCATGGACAGCTGTCTTATCATTGTCTGGGACTCAACCTGCCATGTCTTCTGAGATGGACATTTGCAGAGTTCTTCACTGAGAACCCCCCAGGATAGTTCAGCAGTGCTTGGACCACCCAAGCCAGAGAGGCCAGCACCCCTCGCTCCCCTCTTGCCTTGCTCCCTGTTGTGTTCCAAGTTCCTCAAAGAGTTGTGTTTCAGTTGGCAGGTTCACCCACACGCAGTATGGCTCACACCCAGTGGGCAGAGCTCGGCCTAGGCATGAGCCTCAACCTGCTTAAAGCCAGTCTCCTGGGCTTGTTGTAGAGGGATGGAGTTACAGAAACTACGAGGGCAGATGCACTAGGGGAATTGGGGGGTGAGGTGTGGTAGAGAGGTGGGGTGGGGGTTAGAATGAGGGTGGCCCTTCTCAAAATGGAGCTTAATGGGGGAGGTGGAGGCTTTAGGAGCCCCTTCTCCCTGGGTCGTCATTTCACTAACTAGCACCTGCAGTGAGCCCTTTCAGTGACCGACTTCTGATAGAGAACCCATATTTCCCACGTCCACAAACCCACCAAGAAAACCTATCAAATGCCTCTCTGACTGTTCACATAGTTCCTTATGTTTGGAGCAACAGATCCCTGCGAGAACACAAACTGCAATTCCTGTGTCGTTTTCACAATCAGTGGAAACCAGGAGGACACCTGCTGCCCTTGTGGGTCCTCCAAACATTGCTTGACCTTAAAAAGAGATGTTCATATTTGAAATCACTGATTTGGACACAATGGAACAGAAACTAAGTCTGAGAGTGGTGTTTCATTAGAATCAACTGGAGACATCTTTTAAAATCCACATTCCTAGGCCTTGCTGCTGTTGGAAATAGATGCTCGGTGCCGCAAAGAAAAATTAGCACTGAGGCAAAGGTTCTTTTTAGCAACACAATTTTTACTTCCTGAACTGCAGGAAGGGTACGCTCGCTAACCATGGTGTCACGAGAGTACAATGAACAAAGGAAAACACACAAATTTATCCCTTATGCATTTGGGGTCATCCTTACTGCTGTGTCTGATGTCTTGGCTGGAGCCAGACCTCACAATTTAAACTAAAACCTGATTGGCTAATAAAACTTTTCTAAACAGTTAAAAGCAATGGGGAGCTGGGACATGCCTGTGAGCATGTCCAGCACAGATATTTTGATTAAAGTACAAGGACATAGAATGTACTATGTGCCTGTAAGCATGGCATGTCTTAACAGCTACATAGGATAGGGCTTAACAAAGAGTTATTAGCACACTTATGATTTATTCTTTAACAAGAAAGGAAGCTTTAAAAAGGAACTGTTTTACTTTTCTCACTGCCAGTAAGCATCAATCTTGATTTTTTTAAAGGTGATTTTAAAAAGATGATTGCATAGATTGGGAACCATTGAAAAGCACCCACGATGTGTTGACCTGGCCACTCAGGCAAAAGCCAGTAAGGAGCCTGGGTGGGTTCATCAGAAGTTCACGTGCCCCTTGTAAGCCAAAAATAAAATCCTAAGACCTCCCAACCATTGGAATGGACACCTCCTCTCTGCCAAGCGTGTTCCAGAGTTAACATCTAGTTGAGGCCATGATGGAAGAGGGAGTCAGGCCTCAGTACACCCCTCCAGAATTAGCATCAGCTCGGACCTAAAGTCTGATGGAAACATTACAATCTATTCTCTCTGAAGCCTGCTTCTTGGAGGCTTCACCTGCGTAATAAAACCTTGGTCTTAAAACGTGGAAAGTAAACCCCTTTCTACTGATAATAACTCTTTCAACCAATTGCCAATCAGAAAAATTTTAAATCTACCTATCACCTGGAAGCACCCTCTCTCCTTCGAGCCAGCTCGCCCTTCCAGATGGAACCAATGTCAATCTTACATGTATTGACTAATGTATTATGCAGCCCTAAAATGTTTAAAAGCAAGCTGTACCCTGACCAGCTGGGTGACACATCGTCTCAGGACTTCCTGAGTGTGTCACAGGTACTCCTTAGCTTTGGCAAAATAAACTTTCTTAATTGACTGAGACTTGTTTCAGATATTTTGGGTTCATACCCTCATGAAACAAGGAGATAATACCCCAACACATACAATGAAGTCCTAAATGGTGTGATTTCTTTGGTAATGGCTTTGCTAAGGGCAGCCACTGTTGTAAACGGGGCAGGGTGTGGGAGGGGGTGTTGGAGGTTTGGTGGGTTACAAGGATGACCTTAGAGTGGGGGAAAGGACAAGGAAACAGGTTAAATGTGCCTTATTTAACATTTCTGAGTTCTGACGCTGTTCCAAGCACTGTGCAGTGAGAAGGTAAGCATGGAGGATGGAATGGCCAACTCTGTTGGGGTCCACTAGGAAGATTCGCAAAAGAGGGGACTCCCTGAGCTGTATCTTAAATAGAATTTGTCCATCACAATCAGTTGGATGGGG
Source organism: Plecturocebus donacophilus (assembly GCA_004027715.1). Classification (NCBI taxonomy): domain Eukaryota; kingdom Metazoa; phylum Chordata; class Mammalia; order Primates; family Pitheciidae; genus Plecturocebus; species Plecturocebus donacophilus. The sequence continues at coordinate 55,601 of PVKP010011669.1, read as the reverse complement.
CCAGGAGGAATGTCCAGATTGGGGAACAACCCTTTAGAAAAGAATGGAGATGAGAAGGAGCATGGCCCAAAGTTCCAGGAACTGTAAATATTTGCCAGCCTTGGGGTGGGCATAGCAGCCTGGGAGGGGACAGGAGACAGAGCAGGGGCCACCCTCTGAAGGACCTTGCATGTTAAGTACCACTTGGGAATTTGTTCTAGGGAAACTGAAGGGCACTGAAGAGTTTAATGAAAGAAGTGGCATGAGCTGGTAAGCTTATGGAGAAATGGTTAGCAGGGCCACTGGGAGGGGGCAGGGAGAGTTGCTGGCAGCTATTGGGATAGTCCTGGTTGGGAGCTCTGAGGCCTTTAAACAGATCACGGGGATGAAAGTGGCTACAGTCAGGTGATGGGCTGATTAAATGACCATTTAATCAGGGGGAAGATGACTTCCAACTTCCTGTTTTGGTGGTTAGGGATGGAGCCAGGGCTCTGAAACTAGGAATGCAGGAGGAAGGGTGGCAGGAGGGGCATGGGTGAATCCAATGGGAACCAAACTCTGCAACCTCAGCAATTCATGGGACTGAGCAGGAGCCACCAGAAAAATGCAATAGAAGCCCAGGAGAAGGATTATTTCCAGAAGGGAGTCCTAAACTGTGCTACCAAGAGAGGGAGGGAAGAGGATGAGGGTGGACAGAAGGACTGGGGAAAGTGGTGGAAGGATTAGGGAGGTGTGGGTGGCTGGAGGAAGACGGGAGGACAGAGGGAGGTGTGGGAGGAAGAGGGGGTGAGGGGAGTTGGGGGAAGATATGGGAGCAGAGGGTGGAGGAGGTGGTGGGAGGATAGGAGGAGGATGGAGGGGATTGAGGGAAACAGCTGGAGGCTGAGGAAAGATGGGGTTGGTGGGGTGGGAAAGGTAAGGGTTGCTGCGGGAGGCAGCCTGGTATTTCCATAGGACAAATTCTGTACTCTTTTAACCCCTTCAGTGGACTTCCATTTCCCTAGAACTAATTCCCAAATGGTACTTAACACTCAAGGCTCTTCGGAGGCTGGCCCCTGCTCCATCTACTGTCCCCTCCCAGGCTGCCACCTCAGCCCCAACGTTGGCAAATATTTACAGTTCCTGGAACTTTGGGCCAACTTCCTTATCTGTCTTCTTTCCCAAAGTAGTGTTGTTCCTCCAGCTCGACATTCTTCCCAGCCTCACCCAACTGACTGTGATGGATAAACTCTACTTCAGATACAACTTGGGGGTGGGGGGCACGCTTTTGTGAATCTTCCTAGTGGACCCCAAGCAGAGTTGGTCAGTTCATTCTCCATGCTTACCTTCTTACTGCACAGTGCCTAGGACATGGTCAGGACTCAGAAAGGCTGTGTTAAATAAGGCACATTTAACTTGTTTCCTTGTCCTCTACCCTACTCTAAGGATGACTTCATCCTTATATCCCACTGATAGGGTTTGGCTCTGTGTCCCCACCCAAATCTCATCTCGAATTGTATTCCCCATAATCCCGATGTGTCAAGGGAGACACTTAGTGGGTGGTGATTGGATCATGGCATCTGTTTCCCCATGCTGTTCTCATGATAGTGAATTCTCATGAGATCTGTTAGATGTATAAGGGGCATTTATTTCCCCCTTTTGCTCGGCACCTCTCTTCCTGCAGCCATGTAAAGAAGGATGTATTTGCTTCCCTTTCTGCTATGATTGTAAGTTTCCTGAAACTTCCCCAGCCGTGCAGAACTATGTCAATTAAACCGCTTTTCTTTATAAATTACCCTGTCTCAGACGGTTCTTTATAGCAGTGCGAAAACGGACTAATACACCTATCACACTTCCAACCCCCCACCCCTGACCCACCCTCCCCTGTTTACAACAGTGGCTGGCTTTAGCAAGCCGTATTGAAGAACTCACACCATTTAGGACTTCACTGTACCCAGTAAGGTGTTCACTCCTTGTTTCATGAGGGACACACCAACTTCCCTCTCTCTTTTTTTTTAGGCAGGGTCTCTGTTGCCCTGGCTGGAGTGCAGTGATGTGATCTCAGCTCACTGCAGCCTTGAACTCCTGGGTTTTGTATTTGTGTGTGTGTGTGTGTGTGTGTGTGTGTGTATATATATATATATATATATATATTTTTTTTTTTTTTTTTTTTTTTTTTTTAAGAGACGAGGTATCTCCATGTTGTCCAGATTGTTTTCAAACTCCTGAGCACAAGGGATCCTCCTGTCTTGGCCTCCCAAAGTGCTGGGGTTACAGGTGTAAGCCCTTGTACCCAGCCCACACCAACTTCTGATGAAGCCAGGCTCATTATTGGCTTTTTCCTGAGTTGCCAGGTTGACACATCGGTGGGTGCTTTTCGATGGTTCCCAACCTATGCACGTCGTAATCATCCATGGACCTTTTGAAAAATCCAGATGGACGCTTGTTGGCAGCAAGGCCTAGGAATGTGGAGGCTGAAGGAGTGAGGAGAGGAGGTGGGAGCCTCGGAAGGCCGGGAATGTAAACCACAGGCCCTGTGGAAGGCCGAGGGCTCGATCCGGAAGAAGGCTGCTGAGCAGGCTTTCATTTCTCATGAGTGTGCAGTGTCTTCTGAAGTTATAATTGATGTTTATTTCTCTGAAGAAGCTTGATTGTAATGGCAAATAGGGATCATAAATTAACTGTAATAAGAGTGACATTGACAGTGAAAAACTTTGCTTGGGGCGCTTGTCCCGGGTGTCCCCGCCCCACTGCCCCTCCCGCCCCGCCTGCTCTACGCCCCTCCCCTCCACGTCCAGGGGGCGTGGCTACCCGGAGCCCCGCCCCTGCTCCAGGCCACGTGATCTGTCAGTTCACGGAGAGGGAAGAATATGGCTGCCGGGTGTGGTGAGGGCGTCGCGCTTGCAGTCGCCGTGTCTTTCTTTCCCGTCTTCTGACACCGCCTGCAGCCGAGCGGGCCGGTTCCGCCCGAGCTGTGGACCAGGTTGTGAGACGGTCAGTGTGGAGGCCGGCCCGCGGGGCTTTGCCGCGGGATGGGGGAGGAGGCGGGGGCGAGGCCGGGCTGGGTTGCCGGGCGGGTAGGTGGGACAGCCGGGGAGCGCGCGGGAGGGGCGAGCTGTGGCCGCGGGCCTCGGGAAGGGCCTGGCGCGGGCCCCGGACGCTCGGGCCCCGGCGTTCGGGGCGAGTCCGCGTTTGCTCGAGCGCCAGGAAGGTCTTCGGCTTTGGAATCTCAGGTGGTCTGTCTCCTCAGGGACCCCTCGGGTGGGCTGGGGTGAAAGGTGTTGGTAAAATCGTTGTTTTTTTTTTTCTTTTGCCAGGCAGCCTCTAGCACATCCGCCACCTCGAGAATTCCCCTCAGCCGGTACCGCTAGTCGTTATGGGTTTCTCTTCCTAGGCTTCCCTGGGCCGGGAGGTATTGTTTTCTCCCTCGCGGTCATCGTGGACTCCATTGCTCCATTGTCCTGTGCAGGCTTTTAAACGCCTTGACAACATAGTACAAGCCATTGATTTCCATGCTTTCAAGATTTATTTATAGGGCAGTCGTTTCTTCCTCACTCTGTAATGTTGGAATTTTTATTCTCTCAAGTTGGTAGGTTTAAACCGATGAAGAATTTTTTATTAATAACTGTGCAGCCATCTCTGCTCCCTATGGGCACTTGTTAAAAATGTAGATTTCTTAGCATTTCAGAGATTCTCAATTCTTCGGCTAGAGGTGTGGCTCGGGAATCACCCCTTTAGGTTCATGACCAGACATCTACACCGTTTTAATCCACCGTGGGATATTGAGTGCAGAGCCCAGGTTGGGAAATGCTGTGGCCAGGTATGTTCTTTGTTCTCTTCTGGCTTTACTAGCCTGGACTACTTTGATCAGAATCATTTTGGGGTGCTTGTTAAAATGTCAGTTTCTGAGCACCGCCCCAAATCCAGGGAATGGGATTCTCTCGGGGAGGAGCTTAAGGGATATGTGTATTTGACAAGCTTCCCTATTAATTTTTATGCACATAAGTTTGAGAATCCTTTTTCTACACCCTTTATGTGAGTGATTTCCAGATCTTTCACAAACAGTGTGAACGATATATTTTTCCAAGTATTGGGTGGGTTTCTCCAACCTAGCTTTTCTGGGACATTTCAAATTCAGCCTGGCCAAAGCACCCTATAGCTCCCGTTCACCCAGCTGGGGTGGTGGGAGGGGGAGGCATAACTAAAGTAGAGAAAGGTCTCCTGCTCTTTTTTTTGTTAAGGGCAGCTCCATTCTTCAGTCACCTCTGCTGGTCATCTTCCACCTGTTCTTTTCTTTTCCAACCTATCACATGGTTAGTTTTTATATCCAGAATGTCTCTTCTGGATATTTTGGTAGGTCAGAAAGTTCAAATAATGGGGCTTTTATATTTTCGTGTTACTATCTCTCCTTTCTTCTCCATTCCCACTGCCTCTCCTGTGTGCTCTCTGTTTTGGTGATTCTTCAGCTGGTGTGTAGGGCCCCGATTCTTTGTTTTTCCAGTCTGGGTCACATACACTGCCGGGAGACTAATTTTTATAGGATCATGTATGAATGTGCCATCCTCTTCTTCCTGCTTTTGCTCAAGAACTGTCAGTTTCTCCATTTTATGTGCTACTGTATTAGTCAGGGCTGTTTACAAGACAAAGAACAGAAACTTAATCTTTTACTTCAAGGAAAAGGAGATTATAGGATTGAATGAGGGTCAGAAAGAAGTCAGGATCCCAAGTGGCTCCATTTTCTACATCTCCCTGGGGTAACTTTTTTTTTTTTTTTTTGAGACAGGGTCTGTCCCTGTTGCCCAGGCTGGAGTGCCGTGGTGTGATCTTGGTTCACTGCAGCCCTGACCTCCTCTTAGGGGCCATATTTGTTCTCTTAGGCAGAGTCTCTTTTCTGTTCATATCGGTTGTGTTCTCTCTTTGCGACTGGCTGTCTCAGAACCGTATCATTTTATAGGTGACCCCTATTGACTTGCTCCGTTTCTGGTTTCTAATTCCCAGTTCTAGAGAGAGAAGTCTGATTGGCCCAGCTTATCTTTTTCGACAGTTTAATGCCACGGATCATAATATGCCCATCCCTGGGGATGGCTGATGGTAGAGAACATGGCCATTGAGGGAGCAGGAGCTGTGGGTGGGCAAAGTCCTCCAGAAGAGACATCTTTAGTATACCTATGCAGTTACTCAATTTGACGGTTATCTATTAAGTTTCTACTTGTTCTAGATTTGTAATAGGTTCTGGGGATATAAGAATGAAGGAGAGAGACAGCCCTTAGTAAATTAGTTCAAGTCTAGCATGCTGGCTCACATATGTAAACTCAGTGCTTTGGGAGGCCAAGGCAGGAGGATCACTTGAGGCTGGGAGTTTAAGAGCAGCCTTGGCAATATAGCAAGACCTGTCTCTACAAATATTAAAAATATAAACAATTACCTGGGCATGTTGGTGTGCACCTGTAATCCCAGGTACTCAGGGAGGCTGAGGCAGGAGGAGCACCTGAGTCCAGAAGTTTGAGGCTGCACTGAGCTGTGAATGTGCAACTGCACTCCATCCTGGGCAATAGAGCCAGACCCTGTCTCAATAAAAATCAATACATACATATATACACACACACATAAGTTAGTTTAAAGGTGACCTTTGAGTGGGGTTTTGAAGGATATGTTTTGGTTTGTTAAGAATGTTAAAGTTGGTTCAGACATTCCAGGTAGTTAGGTCAGCTTGGGCATGCCCATTCATTCTACCAATACTGGGTTCTGTGGTGTACCAGGCACTTCTCTAAGTGCTGGAGATTCAGCAGTGAACAAAACAGAGGTAGTCTTTATTCTCACTGAACTGCATTTGTTTGGCTGGGGCAAGCAGACCAAAAACAAAGTATGTGGTATGTGGAGTGATGCTAGGTGCTATAAAGAAGACCTGTAAAGTAGGGCTGTGGAAGGGGGAGATAGTAGACGGGGAGAAGGCTGTTTATACGTGTTGGTCAGGGGAGCTCTGATCAGGTGATACATGGACAGAAACTCACTGTGGCCTGAGCAGAGTCAAGGAGAACGAGCAGGAAGAGTTGAGCTCAGGGAGGTGGAGGTGGAGAAGGGGTGGAATAGAACAAGCAAGGCCTTTTTGGCCGTAGTAGGGATCTGGGATTTTATTTTGAGTGAGAGGACAGCTTTTGGGGTGTTTTGAGCACAGAGTGATCATAAGAAGACATGATTCAGGAGGACCACTTAGGCCTCTGTGTGAAGGGGGCAAGGGCTGCCACGCAGGCTCAGGAATGTCAGCATTAGGGTAGGCTCTGGGGACTGCATAGGGATTATTGTTGCTGGAGACTTAAGTGGGAGGAGGAGAAGAGGGGCCGGAGATAGAAGAACCATGGAAGGGGCCGTATTCAGGAACTGACCGTTTTGTATCTGGAGGATACGAAATAAGTAAGCATTGAGCAGCATGGCCACTATTGTTGCTTTCCTGTACTGTGTCTGTGATGGGAGAAAGGTTATAGGGTGCATCTATTAACTGATTGGCCTTTTAGTGAAAGAATTTGAATACATTTAAAAATTTTGCCTGTTAAATCGGCAAGTTCTAAAAATGAGCTTACTACAACATAAATTTTTTGTTCTGACATTGCTGTTGACTGCATCTGCCATCTTCAAAACTGGTGTTGAGACAATAATTTTTTTGCTAATTGTGCAAAAGAATGTATAGCCTTATATTCCCGTTACACAGAAAATGCTGTGAACAATAGATTCAGCTGATGTTAATTTATTCAAGAAATATAGTGTCTTGTATGGGACAGCTATTATGCTAAGTGTTGGGTATTTGGTACAGAATAAAAGAAAATAATCCATTCTTTTTAAAAGCTTATATCTTAGTGGAAGAGACAGCTATTAAACAGGTAATTATGTCCCGTTCCAGCAGCTGTAACTAAAAAAAAGACAAAGTAAACAGGTAAATATGTAAATTACAAGTTTAATAAAATGTTATGAAAGAATAAAAAGGATTCCTTAATAGAGAACAATCCCAGTTACGAGAATCTACCAAGAAAGGGTGGTTAAGAAATGATCATATTCTATTATGTAAAACAGCTAATGTTGGCTTCATATGGGTTAGGCATTATTTTAATCCCATTGTGTGTAAGTGTGCAGTTATTTGAAGATGGAGAAACTTAGACACTGAAGTGAAGAAACTAGCCCAGGAGATGGGGCTCATAGAGAGAGGCTGGTTAGGGACAGACATACAGTTAGGTAGAAGGAATAAGTTCCAATGTTCATCCGCACAGTACTATACTTAACAGTTTATTGTACTTTTTATTTTTTATTGTATGTTTAAAAATGGCTAGAAGATAAGATTTGAGATGTCCCCAGGACAAAGAAATGATAAATGTTTGAGGTGATGAACATCCTAAATACCCTGATTTGATCATTATACATCACATGCATGTATCCAAATATTCCACATACCCCATACATATGGACAATTGTTATGTATCAGTTAAAAAGTTAAAGAAGAAAAAAACTAGCTTGAGTTGGTATAATGGTCAATAGTACAGTTGGGAGTCAAACCAAGGCAGGTTGGCTCTAGGGTTTAAACTTCTGACCACTAGACTGAGTTTCACTTTAAGACGAAAGGCCTTTTTAAAGTGAACATTGACACTGAAATGTGAAAGACAAGAAGCTGTAGTTTTTTTCCTGTGATGAAACTTTTTTTTTTTTCTAATGAAAATGAATGTAGACTTATGTCAAGTAAAACGGTATAGCACAAAGATGTGTAAAGGCAAAGCTAATTGTGTCCTCCTTTTAGTCCTACATGGTAAGATAACTAATTTTACAGCCAGGTATGTGTCCTTCCACACTCTTTGTTCATGTGTACACACTGAATAGATACATATATAGGGTTCTTATTTATTTTATGAAATAGAATTATACTATATATACACTCTTTAACATGACAGTGTGTCGTGAGCTTTCCTATTGTATATAACAACAGATGTGGATTTAATGTTCTAATTTTGTTTTATAATTTCTGGGTACTTATATAGGTGACTACAAAGATGGCATTTAATAATTGATTGTTCAGTGAAATTTATCAAACACTGTCAATGCCCTCTAGTCAAAGACTGCCAGGACCATACTTATAGTTGAACAAAGTCGATCTTACTAACTCCCTGCAATGAAGGAGAATGCCTATCCTAGGGAACTATGGGAGATCTCTGTAAGAGGTTGTTAGAAAAGACTTAGAAGATTTGAGCTGATGTTAGGTGATTTGGGGAAGAGTTCAAGGAAGAAAAGCTTTGCTCAGTCTTGGATGCTATAGGAAGCAGGGGGAGTGGGCATTTTGCAGTTGGATATTTAAAATCTTAACGAAAAGGAGAGAGGTATGGAGTAAAGCTAAGGCTGTAATTGATAAAGAGCAGCATTCCTTCATATTACAGGATAGGAAGATGTTTGAGCATTTTGTGGTTTGGATAATGTTCATATTTTGATCTGTGTTCAGATGTGATTCCAGAGTAGTCTTATTTTTGTCTTCATATCCTGGTGACAGAGTGACCTTGTTTGATGTTGGTGTTCTTTGAAATTGTTGCATTTACTTCAGAACACCAAGTCTGGTTGTGCATGCCAGGTCAGTTCCTGACAGTCAGGGGCTGCTTTTCTCTCTCACCCCCTGTTATGTAGGCATTATGCTAGATAAAAAGCAGATTCTGTCACAAGAACCTGTAGTGTAAGGGAGATATGGAGAGAGCAAGTAAAATGGAGAGGAGAGTTGAGTGTGATGTGAGCAGTCTATAACTAGATGTATACACAGGGGTGGAGGAGCTGGGCCCTGGCCCAGCTTGGGGTAAGCAGCCAGTCAGTGAAGGCTTCCAGAAGATCTGTTAGAGCCATGTTCTTAAGGATGGGTAGGAGCTGTCCAAGCATATATATCGTGGACAATGGGCTTTCTAAGCAGAGGGGGCATTAAGTACAAAGTTCTGGAAAGAACAAAGTGTGGGGCAGTGAAGGAGCCACAAGTAGATCAGTCTGGCTGCTGCTGGAAGCATAGATGTGACTGTGTAGGGGGTAGTGGGGGAGAAAGAGATGAGGCTGGAATGGTAAGATGGGGCCAGATTGTGAAGAATCTGCATGTCCTCATCAAATTCAAGAATTGAACTTACTGAGTCTTTGCTCTGCTTAGTGGAGAGTAAAGCTTTCCATAGGAATTGCATATTTGCATATTTACAATGGATTAGAAGCCTTAGTTCCTTGATAAGTTCCTTGAATAACTTGTAAGTAGTTAGGCTGTCATCTGTCCTCCCAACCTTGGTTTCTAGAGGAATGTGTGGTGGATCACTCTTGCTTCGGTGTGGCAAATGGATTGGAGGGGCAGGACTGGAGAGAGGAGGCAAAAATTGATAGCCTGTGACATTGATCCAGGTGAGAGATGGTGTAGTAGACATTTTTAGGATTGATGTCTACATCACAGTTGTTCTCTCTTTTCTGGAAACAGTGCCAATACTGTGTGTCCTGTAACTCCCTCCCAACTTTGTGTCTCTAGTTGATTGCTTCTGGGTGTGCAACAGATCCAGCCTGGTCAGTTTTGGATCTGGGAACAAATAATAGCCTGCTTTCTCTGCTGTTAGAAACTCTGATTTAGGCCAGGTGCGGTGGCTCACGCCTGTAATCCCAGCACTTTGGGAGGCTGAGGCAGGTGGATCACTTGAGCCCAGGAGTTTGAGACCAGCCTGGGCAACGTGATGAAACCTTATTTCTACAAAAATTAGCTGGGCATGTGGTGCACGCCTGTAGTCCCAACTAGTCAGGAGGTCGGAGGATCACTTGAGCCTGGAGGTCAAGGCTGCAGTGAGCTGTGATCGTGCTACTTGTACTTCAGTCTGAATGACAGAGTGAGAGACCCTGTCTCAAAATAAATAAATAAATGAATTATCTGATTTGAGGCTGGATTGCTGTGGGAAGCCATATTTCTTTTTGTGTAGAAGAAGTTGGTCTAGAATGAAAGTAGATTAAGCAAGTAGAGAAAGAGAATCCTCCTGGCGTTTGAGGTCCAGTGGTACCCACTCTCCCTATAGTGTGTTTATGGGATATAAACCAGCGTCCTTCAAATACATTTTTCTGTTTTGCTTAAGCTAATTTAAATTAGTCTCTTGCAACCTTAGGATCTGATTAGTATAGATGGGGAAGGCCTAAACTAAGGCAATGAGCATGGAGTTGGCTGATCTCACACTTTAGCGAGTAAACTGGATGACAGATACGTAGCTATGTGACTCAGAGAGAGATGGATACCTTGGTAGAGTAGAGATGAGAATGGTGTTCTACTTGGAAGGAGCAAATTGAGCATAGGCAGGGGTGTGGAACAGCACTGGGGGAGTGGGGTGAATTTGAGTGCTTCTGCGTGGCTGGGCTGTGGGTGAGCTGGGGCCGGTATAGAGGGAGAGCCAGATCCCGCAAGCCTTACTGAGGAATGGGAACAAATGAAGGTGGGTGTTGGTGATGACTGCTAATAAAAATCCCTCACTGCTTTGTTATGATAGAAGTATCACATTCTGGAACATGTAGGAAATAAAGGTTCTAAAGAAAACAAAAATTACACTAATGCCCATTACCATTAGTTCTTTTTTTATTTCCAGTATTAAAAAATGTATATATTTAAAATAGCTGAGATGCTGTATATATAGCTCTTAATCTTTTACCCCACTTCATCTATTATGAGCATTTTTCTGTAATGCATTTTTGAGACATTTTGATGACTGCCTATTATCCTATTTTGTGAATTTTTGTAATTTATATAATATCCATTTCTAAGATTTTTGTTCTTATGGATAAAATTGTTTTACTTAAAATCTCAAAATTTTATCCATGTTTCTCATGTTTTTAGAATAATTCCTGGAAGTGAAACTATTGGATCAAATAACATCATTTTTTAAAATAAAAATTTTCAACCAAGGAGTATAGATTTAAGTTGCTCTGAATATATACTCCCTAAAAGTAAGGTATATGGATGTATAATTTACATATAATAAGCTTCACCCTTTTTATTGGATGGTTTTGAATTTTGACAACTGAATAGCTGTGTAACTGCCACCACAGTTAAGATATAGAACAGCCATTAACTCTCCAAATTCTTTTGCACTCTTTTGTAGCCGTCTCATTCCCCTGCCTTAGACCCTGGCAGCCCCTGATCTGTTTTCTGCCCCGGTAATTTTCCTTTTCCAGAATGCTATATAAGTAGAATCATATAGCACAATGGTTTCCGCCCTCTGGTCCCCAGAGATACACTTCTTTACCATGTGCAAAACATATTCACTCCATCCCAAGGCCTCCCCTCAAGTCTCAGTTCATTTCAGCATCAACCCAAAGTCCACAGTCTCATTTAAATCTCAACAACTAAATCAGATATGAGAGGCTGTGGGTGTAGTCCATCCGGAGGCATGATTCCTTTCCACCTGTGAAACACGAGAAACAAGTTAACTGCTCGAACATAGAGTTGGGGAAGGGGCATGGGATGTCAGTTATAGACGGTCCTATTCAAGAGTAGAGGAAAAGGAAGGAAAAAGGATTTGTCAGTCCCAAGCAATTTTATTTTCATAACAGCAGAAGTTTTCAATTTTGATGAACTCTCATTTATCAGTTTTCTTTTTTTATGAACGATGCTTATATCAAATCCTTCTTAATCACTAAGGTCGTCTATGTTTTCTTCTAGAAGTTTTGTACTTTCTGTATGTGGTACAAAGTATGGATTGAGGTTTGTTTATTTATTTGCGTTTGGATGTCCATTTGAATATAATAAAATTTCTACTTTTTTGGAACTTAAAGTGTAGTTATGGTAGACAGACAATAAGCAAACAATATGTCAATTTTCTGATGGTGGCAAGTGCTATGGAGAGCAGTGAGAGCAGGACAAAGGGTTGAGAGTGCAGGGCTACAGTGAAGCTTGGTGCTTATACATCCCACATCAGGTGAGACTTTCTAACCAGGTGTCCTGAAGGAGGTCAGGGTGAACCACATGTATGTCCTATGGAAGAGAATTTTAGGCAGACAGAAAAGTAGCACAGAGGTCTGGTGAGGTGGGACAGTGCACAGCATGGCTGGGCAGCCAGGAGGGTGAGGGAGTGGTAGGAGCTACGGTCACAGGTGTAACACAGGTGAGAGGCTTGTCACTTAGAGTCATCTAGGCCAAGGTAAAAACCTTTGATTTTACTTCGGGCACTCTGAGAAGCCCTTAGAGGGCTTCGAATAAAAGAGGCCATGCTCTGACTTACTACTCCCCACACTGCGGTTCTTCCTCAGTGATGTCAGCTTCACAGGGAGCTGGGTAAAGATGCGGAGTCAGGGGCCCCACCCAGACCTGCTGAGTCAGACTCTCTGAGGTTGGGGCCCAGGAACTTGCTTTAAAAGCTCGTCAGGTGATTCTGATGTATGTTAAAGTTAAAAAAAAATTTAACATAATTTTAATTGACAAATTATATGTATTTATGGAGTCCAGTGTGATGTTTTGATACACGTATCCATTGTGCAGTGATCAAATCAGGCCAAGTAACATATTCATCACCTCACATACTTATTATTTATTTGCAGTGAGACCATTTAAAATCCACTCTTCCAAGTAAAGTGGAGGAAGGGAGGCCAGTTAGAAAGGGATGACAGTGATCCAGGTGAGAGTCACTGTGGCTCATCCCGGGTGGCAGTGATGGAAGTGGTGAGTGGTAGTCAGATGTGAAATGTGTTTTACAGGTAGAGCCAAAAGTCTTTGCAAATAGATTGAGTGTAGGGTGCAAGAGGAAGGGGTCAATTCCAAGGTTTTTGGCCTTGGAAGAATGGACCTGGAGCTGCCGTTTACTGGGATGGTGACAGCAGGAGGAGCAGGGAAAGCATAGGGTTGGATCTGGAGTTTGGTGTTTGGATGAGTTGGAGCTGAGTGTGAACCTAGGGAAGCGACATCTTGGCGGCTTTTTGACAGCTGAGCTGTGGAGGCCGTCGGAAGCCGTGTCTTCACTTCTGCCACTGGAGATGTCCTCGCATGAGGTTAATGTTAAGAAGGATACTGTATTTAATAGTAATTTAATTCTTTTCTAAATGTAAATTATGTGTATTTTGTCTAATTTACTTTAACAGGTATTGAAGTGAACTGCAGCTTTCTGTGAAAATGTCAGTTTTGATATCACAGAGTGTAATAAATTATGTAGAGGAAGAAAACATTCCTGCTCTGAAAGCTCTTCTTGAAAAATGCAAAGATGTAGATGAGAGAAATGAGGTAAGACCAAGTTTATAAAATTAAATTCTTTCTCAAAGATTTGTTGATTACCTACTATGTACAGGATAAAAGTGTGTAAGAAATAGGTAGTTCTAACCTTTAGTGATATTGGACTATACTTACGATATAATGTCTTAAAAGTACTTCAGATTCCATGTTTTTGGAGTACATTTTAACTTATATAAATGATTGACTATTGAATTCATATTTATTAATTTTTCCCCTGACTTAATATTCAGGAAGCTTGATTACTGAAATCAAGTACTTCTATGAAAGTTTAGAGATCATCTGGACCTGATCTTGATTAACCAGACAAGAAATCAAGGATTGTTGAAATACTTTCCTTAATGAACCCCATTTTCCTCCATTGTTTGTCCCATACACTTTGAGATTATAAAAACCCTACATCTTTAAATAATATATAAAACAATTTATATATTATTTATTTTGGCTCTATCTGTAAAACACATTTCACTTTATTAGAGAGTTAAATAGGTTATGTGTTATATTTAGTAACACATTAATAAACATTAACTCAGATATTTCTACTCAATGTTATGAGTTTAAAAATGCATATCTTAGTTCATTATGAAGAGCCAAGCTATTATTATTTGGCATGACATTTTAGCTGCTAATACAGTTTTGTGTAAATTTTGTAAATGTCAGGGTATGTATTTGTTTTATAAAACTTAAGGAACTTAACAACCCTGTCTCTTAGAACTGTATGTATTTTCAAGAGTATAATATTTCTTGCCAGTAGATAAGATGAATAAGGAGTGAGTTTTTTACATTATATGTGTATGTATATATACTTACATGTTTGTATATATTTGCTTACATATATCTCTGTGTATAGACATATAAAAAGTTTTATTTATAAATTTTTGTTGTGATGAACACTGTAAAATTTACTGTCTTTACCATCTTCACAATTTTTAAGGATACAGTTTAGGAGTATTAAGTATTTCTGCATTGTTGGGCAATAGATTCCAGAACTGTTTCTTTTTTTTTTTTTTTTTTTTTTTTTTTGAGATTAGGTCTCTGTCACCCAGGCTGGAGTGAAGTGGTATGATCTCGGCTCACTGCAATCTCTACCTACTGCCTTCAAGTGGTTCTTGTGCCGTAGCCTCCCAAGTAGCTGGGACTACAGTCATGTGCCACCATGCCTGGCTAATTTTTTGTATTTTTAGTAGAGATGGGGTTTCACCACATTGGTCAGGCTGGTCTCGAACTCCTGACCTCAAGTGATTCGTCCACCTCACCTCCCAAAGTGCTGGGATTATGGGTGTGACTACTGTCCCAGCCTACCAGAACTCTTTCATTCTGCAAAATCAAAACAATATTAAACAATGGCTCTCCCTTTCCCCCTCTCCCTAACCACTGGCAGTGACCATTTTACTTTCTATTTGTATGAATTTGACTATTTAGACACCTCATTTAATTGTACTTATATACTATTTGTCATTTTGTGACTGGCTTATTTCAGTTAGTATAGTAGCCTCAGGGTTCATCTATGTTATATAGCATGTAACAGGATTTCCTACCATTTAAAGGCTGAGTAATATTTCATTGTATGTATGTAGCACATTTTCTTGATCTGTTCATCTGTGGCTAGAAATTTGGGTTGCTTCCATCCCTTGGCTGTTGTGAATAATTCTGCTATAAACATGGGTGTTCAAATATTATAAGTGGTTTTGCTTTTGTTTTTTGGTTTTAGACAGCGTCTCACTCTGTCACCCAGGCTGGAGTGCAGTGACAGAATCAGGGGTCACTGCAGCCTCGACCTCCCAGGCCCAAGTGATCTTCCTTCTTCAGCCCCCACTCAAGTAGCTGGGACACAGGTGTGCAGCACCATGCCTGGCTAATTTTTTGTATTTTTAGTTGAGGTGGGGTTTTGCCTTATTGCCCAGGCTAGTCTCGAACTCCTGGACTCAATCTGTCTGCCCGCCTCAATCTCCCAAAGTGCTGGTATTACAGGCGTGAGCCATCATGCCTGATGTATACATGATTTTAAAGCGCTGAACTGACTTAGTAACTACTTTATTATTACTTTTTTTGACATGGAGTACCTAATCTCTTTTAATGTTAACTCTGTTGTTAAGGAAATCTTGTTATAAAAATGTTACTACAATAATATTATGCTAGCTAATGTTTTTATTGTACTTATGCAAATATTCTGGTATATATTTTCTATATCTTAACTCATTTAACTTGCATAGCAGCTATATAAAGAATATTACTGTTATTTATCATTATTTATGGATAAATGACTTAATTCCTCGGTTTCCTATGCAAGATATTGTTTGGTAGAGTCCATATTTGGACTCTGCTCTATTTGATTTTAAACAGATTATGATCTGTTTAAGCTTTATGGATTTTCTTTGAGTCTTCAGAATAAAGTTTAATGATAGATAATGCCTATATTTTCAATGTTTCTATATTGACCAAAATATATTTTCATTAGTTAACATCATTACCCCCTTCTATGATTATGAATAGTTAATAATTGTTGTACATAGATAAGATATAACATTTAAAATTGGAGATTAGTAATTGTTATAAAAGAATCACAGAAGTAGTCATTTTGTTAGCATATGTTAGCATATTTGGAATAACCATATGATAGTTTGAAAACATTTTTACTTCAAAGACACTTGTCTAGGGAACACTGAGCAAATAGGTTCACCTGGAAGGAAGAAAATAGCACATCAGTAAGTGTAAAATTTTATTAATCTTACTGCTATAACGAGTAAAGCACAGTGACAAAGAGCTTAATTTAGCATCATGTGAGCTAAGCATTTAGTGGATATTAATTAACATTATGTCCAGTTTAATATTTTATCAATTTAAATTGGAGTTTTAAAGTGATAATTTGAAACTACCTGGCTTGTTCAGTTATGGCTCAATGTAAAAGATTTTTTTTTTTTTTTTTAGCATTCTTCTGATAAGATGTTAATTTTTATAGAATGACAAAAAGTTGTTTGGATTTTTTTCCCTTCTTTTTCGTTTTAAAAAGTATTTATGTAACTTTATGTTAATGTGATTTGGTTATAAGTTTTGAGAAAGATTCTTAAGTATCATCAGATCAATTAAAATAACCCAGGAGGCGAAGGTTGCAGTGAGCCGAGATTGTGCCACTGCACTCCAGCCTGGGTGACAGAATGAGACTTCATCTCAAAAAAAAAGAAAATGTGGGTAGGCTGGATGCACTGGCTCATGTCTATAATCTCAGCACTTTGGGAGGCTGAGGTAGGTGGATCTCTTGAGTCCAGGAGTTTGAGACTAGCCTGGGCACTGTAGTGAGACCCTACTTCTACTAAAAAAAATTATCCAGGTATGGCACCTTTTAGACCTAACTACTTGGAAGGCTTAGGTGGGAGGATCACTTGACCCCAGGAATTCAAGGCTGCAGTGAACTACAATTGTACCACTACACTGCAGCCTGGGCAACAGACTGACATCCTATCTCTAAAAAATATAAAATAAACAAATAAAAAAAGGGGTAAAATTGCCTGATACTGTGCTTATTAGCACATAATTGGCCACAAACAGTGAATTCTAGTTTCCTTTTTTTTGTTGCTTTATTTGTAAACCAGATAAATCCTTGGCCTATGATGCTAGTCTTCTCAATGATGGCAAATCTTTGTCCTTTGCAGAGTAGTGGAAGGTTTTTTTTTTTATTTTTGAAAGGAACAAAAAGTCACTCTCACCTCTCCTTGATATAAGGTTGAGGCTAGTCATTTTTCTCCTGCTTAAGAAAATGAACTGAGACTTTAAGCAGTGGATTTTGCTATATGTTTATGAGTAAACTTTATTTTGTTGAAACAGGGTCTTGCTCTGTTGGCCAGGCTGGAGTGTAATGGCATGATCCAGCTCACTGCAGCCTTGACCTGCTGGGCTTAAGCAATCCTCCCACCTCAGCCACCTGAGTAGCTAGGATTACAGGTGTTTGTTACCATGACTGGCTCTTAATTTTTTTTTTTTTTTTGTAGAGATGAAGTCTCACTATGTTGCCCAGGCTAGTCTCCAACTCCTGGGCTCAAGTGATCCTTCTGCCTCAGCTTCCCAAAGTGCTAGAATTACAGGTGTGAGAATCACTGTGCCTGGCCTCTAAATAGACTTTAAGGGAAATTTCAAAGGAGGATTTCAAAATGTTTTAGTTTCACCATGATTATTCAAAGAAGTATAAACCCTCCAGAAGGACTGCTTTAAAAAAACAGTGGTTATTTAGGTCTCATACCCTTAAATAAATAGAAATGGGAACCTAGGAATTGGGAAGAGCAAAAAGATGCTTGAATAGTAGCTGTTTTTGCATTGTAGTCTTCTGGAAAGCTGAGATAAAGCCTGGAATTTCAGTGAGTGCATAGTGTTGTTTTGTTTTGGTGTGTTCTGGCTTGAGGTCACCATGAGTAGTAGGGCAGGGGTTATGTGGGTTATGTAATCCTGTGTTTTCTGGAAGGAGATAGGCATGGAATTTGCTGCAATTGTGGGGTCAGGTATGGAAAGGATCTTTATTGATTTATTTTCAAGTAGAAGAATGAAGTCATGACATAAGTTACTCTATCTCTACAACTGTAGTTACTGGACTGGTTAAGAACTAGGAGAATCCAAATAGGCTTTGTTTTCAGGCCCAATTTTTAAAGTAACAATCGTTCTCTTTGGGGATCTGGTAAAACTTTATGGCAGCCTTTCGTGAGAGTCATTATCTTTTTGGATAGTGTAGCTACAAAAGGTGTATCAGTTAAGAATTGCTCTCAAGAGAATCATTTAGACAAATTAAAGTTTTGTTTTTCTCACATAACGACAAGCTAGATGAGCCATTCCGAGACTGATATGATGGCTTCAGGATGTCCTCAAGGACTCAGGCTCCTTCCTTTCTGGCCACTCCTCAGTGTGTGCCTACTGCCTCCAGTCATGTTACAGAAGCTGCAGCATTGTGTCTCAGTATCAGGCGAGAAGGAAAAGGCACAGACCAGCTGAATTAGTCCCTGGCAGAGCTTTCCTGGAAGAGCTAGCCAGGGCATTGTTGTGGGATTATTTCCAGCTGCAAGTGAGGCTGAACACGGGGTGTTTTTTTCAGCCGAGCTCATTGCCACCCCCAACAAGCCCTGTCTTTTTAGATAGTGGGTAGACAACTAATAGTTTCTGCAAGACAAAATAATGACCATTCAGGTCTTTAATTTGGCATGTTTCTAGGCTATCAAATTTAAACCATCTTTCCTACTTATGTTATAGGTATTTATAACCTTTGTATTGTGTTATATATTTATAACATTTATATTTTTAAAACATTTATATTATGTTTTTCTCTCATTATCTAGAAACACTTATCTATTTGAACATCTGAAATGTAACTGTGACCCCAGAGAGTAAACAGGAAACTTCCCTGAGTCTTTGGAATTATAATTTTGAAAACTGTGGTGTAAAATTAATGTATCCTCAGGACCATGGATTTAGAGTTTGTTGCTTTAATTTGTATATTCTACTAATCAATAACTTTGATATCTCACTTTTTAACCCAGTAGATTAGAAGGGAGAACAATTCTATAGAATTTATAACAAAGAACCTAGAGCTGGCAGAGACATGCGTGGCATAATAATTAATGTTAGTTGTTATGACTCAGAATTATAAATATAATGTTAAAGGTAATCTGTTTAACAGGTAGCAGTATGTGCGTAGCTTTTTGGAATGATGATTATCGTGAAAGTTATAATCAGCTTTAATGTTGAGAGGATAAATTGTTTCACCCAGAAAATCTATGTGTAATACGTCATTGCCTAATGACCCTGGATGGATGACATGTGGCTACCACATATAATTTAGTATCCGTCCTTACATAGGAATGTCTGTATTTAATATGATTGATTTTTGAACTTTAAACCAGTGTTTGTGTTAAATCCTTACTTGTATTATTCTTTCAATAGCATCTGTTGTATTTCACTAATCATTATAATTATTTGCTTATTTGGATGTTGTGCCTAAGAGATTTTTAAATTCTTTGAGACTTTGCTGACTTGTTTACCCAGCAGATATTTGGGAACGTGTGTGGCAGTCATTGTCCCTCACACTGGGTATGTAGTTTTAAACCTGTAAGCAAAACTGACATGTTTCCCAGCCTTTAGGTGAGACAGACGATAATCAGTTGTTAATCACACAATAAAATTGTGGTTACAAACAAGGATTAGTATAGGAAAAGTAAATGATAGGGGATGAGTAAAGAGGTGGGAATGAGCAGGAGGGCACGTTAAGGCTGGGAGTGGCACAGGCTGGGTCGAGAGCCAGGCATGCCCTGCCCCGCCGTCACTCAGGGTTTGTGTCAGATTATTAATACTGTGGGAAGAAAGTTATGTTTTAGTTTTTCTTTGACTTTGAAATTATTAGTAAACTGAAACTTAGCTGTTTCTAAATTAAATATAGTAAACACAACTAACTAATGCTTAACATGCATTTGTGAAAATGTATGCTGTATTTAACTGTGATATTTTAGTAAAAGTACAGTATCTTGATAAGTTCTCTGTGTCTTTTATATTCTCTAGTGTGGCCAGACTCCACTGATGATAGCTGCAGAGCAAGGCAATCTGGAAATAGTGAAGGAATTAATTAAGAATGGAGCTAACTGCAATCTGGAAGATTTGGTATATATTAAAACAATTAACTCATTATTTACTCTCTCTTTGCTATTTTTTTTTCAGAAGTGATTTAAAAGTAATAATTAAAACTTCTACATATATCTCAACTTTGCCTAGTGGGCTATATCAGTTTTCTTTTTTTAAAGAGTAATACAGGAGGGAAATTTTTACTATCAATGAAGGATCTCAGCTCTTTGGTTTTTGTATATGGATGGGACTGGCTGAATAGAGAGCCTGCGTACATGTGGTTAAATGTTCGCCTAGAAGATATCCACAAATGAGTCATGTTAAGTAACTCCCCATCATGGTAATATATTACAAATGTCATTACATGATAATGGCCAGGAAGATGTGTTCCCTTCGGATATCACTTCTGAGGGATAAATCAACATTCCACAAAGTTACATTTCCTCTAATTCTTCCTGTCCTTTTGGAATTTTGTTTGAGGGTCACATGGCTACATCTATTTTATTTCTTCATTGAATGATCATTTGAATTAAATTACAGTTAGGAATAAAAGTTAACATAGGATGCTTGTATCCTTTATTTACATAATAAAGGAGAAAGTTCTTTTTCCTTATCACAAAGTTTCTAAACACATCATATGAGATCTCTGTAGTTTGGTAGCCTGTGAATGTGCTTTTAAATCTGATTACAGTCTCTTTAATTCCAATTTATATTATAGTAATGGTTGCTAGCCATGAGGATTAGCTTTGAGGTTTTGATGATCATCTTTTCTCATTTTTAAAAACATAGTATATGATTAGAAGTCCAGTGAGAAGACTGAACAAGCAGTTATAAAACCATGTTTACACCATTATTAGTGATGCAAATGGGCAGACTGATTCTTAACAGAGCTTCAGTATCACTTTAGAGTAGTTTAGTCAGCATGGGTCAAATCATGTCAATTTGGTATGATCATTTGGTATGTAAATTCAATTTTAGTTTTTCTTACTTTGAAATGTTATTTTTGGTTATAAAATGGTAACTTTTAAAATATGCATTCAAGGATAATTGGACAGCACTTATATCCGCATCAAAAGAAGGGCATGTACACATCGTAGAAGAGCTACTGAAATGTGGGGTTAACTTGGAGCACCGTGATATGGTATGTACATTTTTTATAATATGTTCTTTATTAGCTGAAATCTTATTTATAATAACAGATATGTGTGAAATCCTGTGTTTTTATGTGTGAAATGATATTACAATAATGTTTTTAGAATTTGGGGTTGGGCATTGAAATGACCCTTAAGAATGTTTTAAAACCCAGGTGTTATAATATACCTCTTAGAATATTCTTAGTCATAATTTTTCATTTATTTCAGCTTAAAATTCTGAAATATTGTTACAAGTAACTCATTACCCTTTAATATATCAATGTTTTGAAACTTCTAAAACAGTTGTTTCCTTTAGATAGGACTTTAGGAGGTACAGCGTATGGTTTTAAAACTATTATCAGGTGTTTGAAGTTGTGCTTCTCAGAATAATATGTTTAGATTTATTTAAAAAATGTGATTATTTTCAGATGTGCTATCTGTGCATGACAGAAGTTAAACAAGGTGTGATCCTTAATTATTACTTAGCTCTTATTTGAGCTTGGCATCTGATTAAAGCATAAGGTGAAGAGAGAGATCATTTCTGGCTAATTCTGTAAAATATTCAGCCTTTTAAAAAGTTGACTTTAACAGTAGAAGAAAGGAAGAAGATGGCCTAATGTGATATATAAAATATTTATTACTTAGCTGATGATGCTTTTTGAAGTACAGATGGTCTGAGTTTTAAAGAAGCCACAGCATTCCACCATTTTGTACTTAATAGTACATTATGATTTACACAGTAGTTTTACCTGTATAGTCTTATATTTGTTCTCAAAATTAAGTGAAATGGGTGGTACCCTTATTTTCATAGGAAGATATAGGGAACCACTAGTATCTTACATATTTCTGAAAAGAATTTAAGTACATGGCAGTGAAAGTTTAGGGAGAGAAGAAAATTATGTCAGTAACCTAGGCAAAGATGGGTGTAACAGCTGAGAGTAAAATGTGGTTCTTGCCTTGTTGGTACGAAAGGTAGAAGGGAAATGCAGGGAGTTATCCATTTCTCAATATTTTCTTAAAGGTACCTTACCAGATTATCAGATGGGTTAATAATGACACAGCTGCTATAAAGTATATAAGGAGACCAGGCATGGAATAGGTACCATACCAATAGGTGCCATCCCAGTAGGTAGCTATTCCATGCCTGGCCTGTTTAGGTACTTTATAGCTGCTGTGTCATTTAACTGACTTCTCAGAACAATCCTAGGGACTAAGGATTGATTTTGTTCTCAGTGTGCAGTTGAGGAAATTGAGACTGGAAGAAGTGAATCTTTATCCTAAGTCACACAGCTAGTAAGCATTTGGGCTGAGTTTTGAACCAGGTCTCCCTGCTCCAAAGGCTTTCTCCTCTATCATTGTTTCACATATATCAGCAAGGGAATTAGGAACAATAAAATATACATTATGAATGTGTAAAAATGGGTTAAGATTCATAAAAACTGATTTCTTAAACTTTTTTGGCTCTCCCTATTTCATCAGATGACCACAAAACCTTTAACATTTAAAGGGTCTTTATTTAAGCTTTAAAACACTGAAAGTTGGGGAAACTGAGGACAGTGTCTCTCTTAGTATTGCGGGACCTTAACCTCAAAGGATTGGGTGGGTGGGTGGTAGTAACTACCAAGTTGAGGGAAGACAGAGTCCCTGGGATAATTCCAGGATATGATATCAAAAGTCTAGTGAAGAGTCTTCCTGTGAGGATCTTTACTGGCACCAAACTGAAGAAAGAGTTCATGAAATAGCTATAAAGCTATACTATAGTTCATTTGTCTTAATCTTTCATTTTGCCAATTTAGCTTCATTTTCTTGAGGTTAATATTTTTATCTTGTAAGTTCTTACAAAGGGGATCAGGGGGACATTTTTTTTTCCCCTGAGTCATAGTCTTGTTCTGTTGCCCAGGCTGGAGCACAGTGGCATAATCTTGGCTCATCGCAACCTCTGCCTCCCAGGTTCAAGCAATTCTCCTGCCTCAGCCTCCTGAGGAGCTGGGATTATAGGCACGCACCACCATGTCTGGCTTTTTGTATTTTTAGTGGAGACAGGATTTCACCATGTTGGCCAGGCTGATTTCAAACTCCTGACCTCAAGTGATCCTCCTACCTAGGCCTCCTAGTTTTTGTTTTTTGTTTTTTTTTTGAGACAGGGTCTCACTCTGTCACCCAGGCTGGAGTGCAGTCTTGGCTCACTGCAACCTCTGCCTCCCAGGCTCAAGCAATCCTCCCACCTCAGCCACCCTCGTAGCTGGGACTACAGACACACACCACATGGCCAGTTAATTTTCGTATTTTTTGTAGAGATGGGGTTTCACCATGTTGCCCAGGCTGGTCTTGAACTCCTAAGCTCAAATGATCTACCCTCCCTGGCCTCCCAAAGTACTGGCATTATAGGCTGAGCTGCCATGCCTGGCTGGGACATTATTCAAATTGAAGTGAGGGCATGTTGTTAGAAAGTTCTGGGCAAGTATGTTACAAGTTAAAATGTATATGTAAGACTTGACTTTCTCAAATGCCCAGCTCTGTAATTTGACCTAAATACATTGTGTCTTTCATGGCGTTGACACTTTTGAAGAGTACTCATCAGTAATTTTAGAATGTTCCTCAATTTGGATTTGTGGATGTTTCTCATGTTCAGATTCAGATGTGCTTTAGAGGGAAGGATGTCCCAGAGGCAATGTGATTTTTCTTGGTGCACCCCCTAGGGGAAACATGATTTCAGTTTCTATCACTGGTGATGTCAACCTTCATCTCTTGATTAGGGTGGTGCCTGCCACTGTAAAGGCAATATTTTTCCCTTTGTCATTGCTAAATATATGGGGGAAGATACCCTGAGACTAAACAAAATATCCTTCTTCTGACTAAACTTTCACTTACTTGATTTAGCATTCATCAGTGACTCTTACCTGAGTTATTACCATTACTGTGGTGGTGTGATGATGATTTTCTATCTCCCTCATTCGTCCTACATTAATTCATTAGAATTCTTCTGTAAGGAAGAGTTCCCTATTTCCCTTCCCCACATCCTGCTCTATCTGTCTGCCATCTGTCTGTCTGTCCATCCATCCATCTATATATTTATCTGTGTCTTTCTATTTCAGTATGGACTCATGCATATTTGTTCCTCGGGTTATAGCCCAGTACTAATACTATTGTTCAGGTTATTCTAACCCATTAGAAGCTCTTTCAGGCTGACTCTGTGCCCTTTTAAGATACTCCATACTTAAAAAAAATTTTTTTCTAGTACTTCCTTACTTTTTAGTACTTCAGAATGGTTCAGGGTCATGCTCATCTTGTTTTTTTCCTGTGCTAGCACTGGAATCAACTAGTTTTCCAAGGAAGTCTTGCTTTTTTTATTGGACAATGTTTGGAAACCAATATCTAGGTGTTAGGAGTGCTTGTTGCTAGTGGGATATCACTGCTTCTAGTCCTTGGTGGATGGAGGTAGGAAGTACATGCAGCTCATGAATACATATACGTCTATTTCTGTAGCTATCTATATTTTAAAAAATGAGCCCATGTTGATACCTTTCCATATTCTTCATATTCTGGTTAATTTTTAGAAAAATTCACATACAGTAAAATTCACTCTGGTGTACCCTTTATGGATTTTGACACGTGCAGTGACACGTATTCCACCACAGTTCCATACACAACAGCCCCATCACTTTGGCCATCCCCAGTCCCTTGACACCACTGATCTGTTTTCCTTTTCTATAGTTTTGCCTTCCAGATTAGGGCAAACACACACACACACACTCCCCTTAAATTTTTTTGAGACAGTGTCTCAGTCTGTCACCCAGGCTACAGTGCAGTGGTATGATTTTGGCTCACTGCAGCCTTGACCTCTGGGGCTCAAATAACCCTCCCACCTCAGCCCCAAGTAACTGGGACTGCAGGCGTGCACCATCATGCTCAGCTAATTTTTAAATCTTTTGTAGAGATGGTGTTTCACCATGTTGCTCGAGCTGGTCTTGAACTCTGGAGTTTAAGCAGTCCATCTACCTGGGCCTCCCAAAGTGTGCCATCACATCTGGCTAAATAGTCCCTTTTCTTTTTTGTTTTTTGGAGACAGGGTCTTGGTCTGTCATCTAGACTGGAGTGCACTGGCTAGATCTTGGCTCACTGTGACCTCTGCCTCCAGGGTTCAAGTGATTCTCCTGCCTCAGCCTCCTGAGTAGCTGGTGTTGTATTTTAGCGAGATAAGAAGATCAGCACCAAGACAAAAGTATAACGAATTGCAGGGTCTTTATTGCCGGCGACCACGGAGGACTCATGTCTTTCCAACCCGTGGCCCCGAGTTGAGGGAGAGCTGGGCTTTTATGCTGTATAACACTTCTTTTGGGGGCTGGGGGAGTTTTCGGAGGGGCTGGGGATCTTTGCAAGCAGGCAGTTTGTACAGAAGCCAAGGTTAGCAGTTAGAGACAGTGAGAACTCCCAATATCAGTAAGCAAGCAGTTTTTCAGAAGCCAAGGCCAGCAGCTAAGACAATGAGGGTTTCTTCTCAGGGTCCGTGTGACCCTGAGCGGCGAGTTCTTGAATTCCATTGAAATGAGGCTGGTGTCTGCACCTGGCGTTGGCCTGATTAATCATAGTGCCTTATCATGTTACCTGTGAGCCTGCATGTAGCCTGTGAGCCTGAGAAGTCATTACATTTTAGCCTGGCTGAAGCCATTTTCCTTGCCACATCACACTGGGACTACAGGCATGTTCCACCACGCCCAGCTAATTTTTGTGTTTTTACTAGAGACGGGGTTTTTCCATGTTGGCCAGGCTGGTTTTGAACTCCTTACCTCAGTGATCCGCCTGCCTTGGACTCCCAGAGTGCTGGGATTATAGGTGTGAGCCACTGTGCCTGGCTAAATATTCTATTTTTTAAAAAATTATTTTAATTTTTGTTGGTATATAGTAGGTGTATATATTTATGGGGTACATGAGATGTTTTGATATAGGCATGTAATACGTACTAATCGCATCATGTAAAATGGGGATCTGTCCCCTCAAGCATTTATCCTTTGTGTTATAAACAATCCAGTTATACTTTTTTAGTTGTTTTTAAATGCACAATTGAATTATTATTGACTATAGTCACCCTATTGTACTAACAAGTACTACGTCTTATCCTTTCTATTCTTTTTGTACCCATTAACTATCCCCACCTCCTACCCAACCCTCCCACTATTCTTCCCAGCCTCTGGAACCGTCTTTCTACACTCTATCACTATGAGTTCAATTGTTTTGATTTTTAGATCTCACAAATAAGTAAGAACATGTGATGTTTGTCTTTCTGTGCCTGGCTTATTTCATTTAACATATTGATCTCCAGTTATATCCGTGCTGTTGGAGATGACAGGATCTCATTCTTTTTTTAATGGCTGAGTAGTACTCCATTGTGTGTAAGTACTGCATTTTCTTTATCCATTTATCTGTTGATGGACACTTAGGTTGCTTCCAGGTCTTGGCTATTGTAAATATTGCTTCTGTAAACATGGAAGTGCCAATATCGCTTTGATATACTGATTTCCTTTCTTGTGGATCTGTAACCAGCAGTGGTATTGTGAGATAATATGGTAGCTCAATTTTTAGTTTTTTGAAAAGCCTCCAAACTGTCCTCCATTTTGATGGTACTAAGTTACATTCCCACCAACAGTGTATGAGGGTTCCCTTTTTTCACATCTTTGCCAGCATTTGTGATTGCCTGTCTTTTGGATAAAAGCCATTTTAACTGGGGTGGGATGATATCTCATTGTATTTCTCTGTGATTCGTATTTCTCTGATGATCAGTAATGTTGAGCCCGTTTTCATATGCCTCTTTGCCATTTGTTTGTCTTCTTTTGAGAAATGTCTATTCAAATTTTTGTTCGTTTTTTGATTGAATTATTAGTTTTTTTTCCTGTAGAGTTGTTTGAGCTCCTTATATATTTTGGTTTTTAATCCCTTGTCAGATGATTGGTTTGCAAATATTGTCTCCCATACTGTGGGTTGTCTTTTCGTTTTGTTGTTTCCTTTGCTGTGCAGAAGCTTTTATGCTTGATATGAGTCCATTTATCCATGTTTGCTTTGGTTGCCTGTGCTTGTAGGGTATCAGTTAAGAAATTTTTGGCCAGACGCAGATGGCTCATGCCTGTAATCTCAGCACTTTGGGAGGCCGAGGTGGGCGGATCCCATGGTCAAGAGATCAAGACCATCCTGGCCAACATGGTGAAACCCCGTCTTTCCTAAAAATACAAAGAACAAACTGGGCATGGTGGCGCATGCCTGTAGTCCCAGCTGCTTGGGAGACTGAGGCAGGAGAATCACTTGAACCCTGGAGGTAGAGGTTGCTAGAAGCAAAGATTGCACCACCGCATTCCAGCCTGGTGAGAGAGAAAGACTGCGTCTCAAAAAAAAAAAAAAGTTTTATCCAGACCAGTGTCCTGGAGAGTTTCCCTGATGTTTTCTTGTAGTAGTTTCATAGTTTGAGGTCTCAGATTTAAGTCTTTAATCCATTTTGGTTTTTGTATATGGCAAGAGGAGGGGTCTAGTTTTATTCTTTCACCTATGGCTACCCAGTTTTCCCGGCGCCCTTTACTGAAGAGACTGTCTCTTCCCACGGGGACAGATAGTTTTATCCCTTTTAGTGATGTTGAAACAGGACAGTCAGGATTCAGTGATTTGTAGTCTCAGAACCAATGCTGATTGGTCCAAAGAGTGATTTTTAAAAAAACATTAATTCCTTAGTAAGATTTGATTACATTGGTCTTTTTATTGAATTGTATTGTAGTTGAGAAAATTGCTCCTGTAGCTTAGTAAGTAGAACGTCGTCAAGTGTGGTATTAATTCATACCTGATGACCTTGCTTACCTCTGGAAATCCTGATAACAGATGAGATGCCTTAGCATTCTCTCTCTGTTTTAGCAAGAGGTACTATAACGATCTGGGACTTAAATCTTTTAGCAAGATGTACTATAATGATCTGGTATTTAAATGCAGGAGTTGTGTATGATTGTTAGAATCTCTCTCTGGATAAAGTTTAAAATCATACAAAGAAGTGACTGTCTAGGAACTTAGAAAGTTTTCTGAAGAAATATTTTTAGACAGCCAAAATAAATCTTAGAAATTTGGAAGAGTTCATGATGAATGTTCTTGAATTTGGGTTTCATTATGTAGTATAAATTTTGGATTAACAATTTGTGGATGCAGGAGGTTTGACTTATTTCATGTATTATTGTATTTGGAGAGCTTGGGAACTTAAAACTATATCATATTACCTTCATGAATCAATGGCATATTAAAGATATTCACTAAAGAGATTTCATTAGTGACATTTTTATACTCGGAGATGATCTAAAGTTTGATTCCCTTTCCTGCCACTTTTTTATTCTTTAGGGAGGATGGACAGCTCTCATGTGGGCATGTTACAAAGGCCGTACTGATGTAGTAGAGTTGCTTCTTTCTCATGGTGCCAATCCAAGTGTCACTGGTCTGGTAAGCATTAACCAAAAAATTTGTTTGTATTATAAGTGGTAAGTTTTCTTAGGGAATACTTAGGGTTGATTATTCTTGGTTTCATGGTCGATAGAAATATTCTTTATCTTATTAAACATAGTGTAGAATATGATTTCAAAACACAGTAATAAGAATTTTTTTCTAAAACTAAGTTTGTTTCTCATTTTTTGTCAGCAGAAAGGCAGCTCTTAGAACTTAAATGTTAATTATAACTATATAACATTGCAAAAGGTGATTTTGAAATCTTTCACCAGCTTCCTGTTTTCTGTGGTTGTGAATCCTTAATCTGAACTTATTTAAAGAAAAGACATTTATCAAATAGCCATACTATTTTTCTATACATTCTGTTATATATATTTACATTTCTCTTATTTTACTTTCTTCTTTTTAGTATTGCCTGTTGGCTGGATAATCACATTTTAATGTATTGAATTTATACAAATAAATGTGTTCGTAATATATATTTATTTAAGGTTCATTATATCTTAGTTGCCAGTTAGGTATTATCAGTATTGTATCTGTTTTTAAAGTGGAGAATGATTTGTAATCTGATTTTTAAAAAATTACTTTGTGTTACTTCCTTTGATATTTAGTTTACTTAGCAAATGTGTGTTGTAAATATCTACCTAAAAGCTTTTATTTCTCTTTTCCTCCCTCCCTCCTTTCTTTCTTTGCTTTCTTCTTACTTACCTACCTACCTACTTACCAATCTATCCTAGCAGTACAGTGTTTACCCAATCATTTGGGCCGCAGGGAGAGGCCATGCAGATATCGTGCATCTTTTATTGCAAAACGGCGCTAAAGTCAACTGCTCTGATAAGGTAGGCCAGCAGCATCTTTTCAGGGTCCAGTCCATGTCATGTCCACTCAGTGTCTAAGTCATAAACATTTTTATATGATTCGTGAGGCTGCTCTAATGTATTTCATATTTTTGTATATTAATGTATTTTATATAGCTATACATCTTATAGATAGATTCCCCATGTGTTTTATGTGCTAAGTATCCTTCTGAGGTTTCCTTACATTACATTCATCATTCTCAAGAAAACTGACCAGGATAATAGAGTCCCTGTCTTCATTGCTTGAAGTTTTCGATTGTAACTCTCCTTGCTACCTTCATTCGTATCTGCTTTCCCTGTATTGTTGTGAGAGAGATATTTATAAAATTAAAATTCAGTTGTCTTTCTTTTTTGCTTAAAATCCTGAAGACCGTCTCTGAAATGATGGATGAAGATGGCCTTGCCTTCCTTTTTCCCCTTCTCCTGCTGCTTGTCCCCTGCGCTTCCTTGCATGCCAGCCACTGAATGAATGACCTGCACTCCTGAGTCCAGTGCTCCTTCACAGCGTACCCGCCTCCTCCTCCTCAGCTTCTCTTCATCTCTGAGGCTCTGCCCATTTGCCATCACCTCCAGAAAGTTCCCCAGAATGATGTGCTATTTTTTTAAAAAAATCCTTGACTTACCTCAGTCATTGCGTAAATACTTACCTAGTTATCTTTTTCCTTCCTTGCTTTTCGAAAGCTTTGTTGGCTTTCACTATTTCAGGATAAAGCCCAGGCTTCTCAGTTTGGCTTCAGCCTGTCTCACAGGCTCACTTTTTGCCATTTCTTTCCATATATGCTGTGTTTTAGATACAACAGATTGTTTAATGTTCTGTGAACGTTGTTTCTGTGTTTATTCTTTTCCCTCTGCTAGCAATGTTATTACCTCCTCTGCCTGATAGGCTCCTGTTTGTTTTTCAAGGCCTATTTGAGGTATTACCTTCCATGTTAAGTGTCCTTACCCTAGGTGCCCCTTCCTGGGTACTCTGCACATTTCCATCAGGGCACCTAAGCTATTGCCTTGTCATGTTTGATTTCCACATCCTTCTTACCACTGGAGTATAAGTTTTGTAAAGATAAGGAATGCTTTTTTTTATCTTTTTCTTATTTTGTATCTCCATTATTTACATTAGCTGTCTTCGAGTTTGGTGCATTGTGGGGATAGTCATAATCTTTTCACATTTATAACAGTGTAGCTAAATATAGGAAAATAACTATTACTTTAAGATTTTTTTTCATTAAAATAGATTTTCTGCATAAATTTCTTTAAAACAGTATCGTTTAACTTTATGGGGTATTGGAAATGATTCTATCTTGATCTGGGTGGTAGTCATACCAGTATATACATATGTAAAAATCATCAAGTAGTACAGTGAGAATTAGTATATTTTTTCACTTTGTGCATGTTATGCCTCATTTAAAAACATTATACAAAATAATAGCTTAATGAGGAGTATAGGGAGGCTGTTATAAATATTATAATATGGTATTTAAGAATATTGCATGTGTACTGTTGGCTGATTCAGATTATCTGAGGTTTGAGGTATGTCTAAAATGTCTGTTGATAGATTTTTTTTTTTTTTTTTAGAGTCTAGCTCTGTTGCCGACAATCTCGGCTCACTGTGACCTCCACCTCCTGGGTTCAAGCAGTTCTCGCGCTTAGCCTCCCAAGTAGCTGGACTACATGACTACTGGCCACTATGCCTGGCTAATTTTTGTATTTTTAGTAGAGACGAGGTTTCACCATGTTGGCCAGACCAGTCTCGAACTCCTGAGCTTAGGTGATCTACCTACTTTCCAAAGTGCTGGGATTACAGGTGTGAGCCATGGCTCCCGGCCTGTGATGTAATTTAATCATTATAGAGAAGCCTTGATTTTCACCTTCTAGCCTATAGTAAAATATTTATGTATAGCTTGGCTTTCAAGGCCCTCCATAATCAGCTAATAATGCTGCCTAATCTATCACTCATTGGCATTTTGAGAAAATGTTTAGTACCCACTATGCAGTGCCCTGTACCTGCACTTAGCACAGAAGGTACAAAAACAAAGAAGAAATTATCTCTGTTTAGAGAAGCAAGGAGATAAGTGGGCTATGTAAAATGCAAAGGCTCAGGGTCAGGTGACTTAGGAGCATGAAGGTGGGAGAATTCACTGATTCAGCAGTCAGTTAAGGTTTGATAAAATAATGCGACTTCATCTAGACCTTGAAGAAAGGGTAGAGTTAATATCAGTGAGAGAGGAGGAGCAGAGATGAACTGGGCACTGGGGAATATGAGAGCAGAATGCACCAGAGTACAGCTTCAGGTGACCTGTTGAGCTAGTGTTGAGTGCACTGTCAGTGGTGAGGAGAGGGGTGAGAGGAGGAAGCTGGGCTGCAGATGGAGCCACCTTTGGGTGAATCTTGGATACTCATCTGAGGAGCTTGGACATCTGCCCTGTAGGCACTCAGAATCACTGAGGGTTTTGAGTAGTAGGTGATCACCAAGTGGTGTTTTAGAAAAAATTAACGTTTAATAGCACACCATGGGATGGATTGAAGATTGAGAGTATTTTTATTTCTGACAGAACTAGGGAGATTTCTATGGGAACTAGGTTTTAGAGAAGGGAAAAGAAGTCTGCTTTCGATGTGTTGACCTTGAGGTGGTGGAAACCTGTAGTTGAAGGTATCCTTCTGCATAGTGGACATAGAGATTTGGGTTGCTGGTGATGAAGGGCTCGCCTAGAGGTAATTCTTGAAGTGATGTGAGTGTAGATTTGGCAGCTGAGATCAATAGTAATGGAATATGGTGAGCAAAGGGCTGATTATTAGGAATAGTAATTATTATTTCCTTAATTACAATGCATAATTATGTAATTATTATTCATCTCCAGAGCTAGGAGAACTTGGCTGGTGTAGCATCAAAGGTGGTGAATGCATTGAAAATTCAAGTTGGAAGGGACAGTCAGAATAGTTCAAAAGACTGCAGATCTTTCAGGAGAAAAGAAAGACCTTAGTAAAAGATACATATTAAAAAGATACACGGCCGAGTGCCGTGGCTCACGCCTGTAATCCCAGCACTTTGGGAGGCCGAGGCGGTTGGATCACCTGAGGTCAGGAGTTCAGAATCAGCCCGGACAATATGGTAGAACCTTGTCTCTACTAAAAATACAAAAATGAGCCAGGCGTGGTGGTGGGTGCTTATAGTCCCAGCTACTGGGAAGGCTGAGTCAGGAGAATCACTTGAGCCTGGGAGGCGAGGAGGTTCCAGTGAACTAGATTGTGCCACTGCAGTCCAGTCTGGGCAGCAGAGTGAGACTTCTGAAAAAAAAAAAAAAAAGATGCATAGATCTGGAATTTAGGTACTGTTTGTGTGACTTCTGAAGTAGTGGTTTTGTAATGCTTATAGCAGAAACTAGTTTTTTTATGGGGGGGTTGGTAAGGGGTTGTAAATTATCTTGAAAAGCTTCAAAGAAAACAGTGATTATCTTCAAAGGATGACCTGTTGGAAAAATTTGTTAGAATAGGAGATACCCACATTGAAAGGATCTCAATCAGAGACCTACAGGAAGAGGGAATAAGATGTGGCAGAAGATTATTGAGTAAGGGTCTGGGTGAAAGAGGACCATAGGGTCAAGAATACACATAAAGGGTTTAGACTGAGAAGGGATAGAGACCAGAATTTGAGAAAGAGAGGAGAGACCTATTGAGGCAGTTTATAGTGTGGCTGCAGAGCTGTTTTGAAGTAGACAGGATGCAAGATGAGGGAAGGTCTTGCTGGTTGTCAGGAAATCTATGTCATGTTGAAAGTGGGACTGTCTCCTGAGTGGGAGTGGGTGAGGACCAGCTGGGGAAGGAAGAGAAATCATAGCATATAATCGTGTAGAGTTCAGTTCTCTGAGAAGGGCAGAAATCCAGTGCAATAGGCATTCAAAGGATGAGAGCTCAGTTACAATTAGTATATTTCTTTTCTTTTCTTTTTTTTTTTTTTTTTTTTTTTACAATTAGTATGTTTCTTAAAGGCTTTATGAAAGGTGACCGTCTGTGTGTATTAGGTTTGAAGATGTCTGAGATCTTGCTATTGTAAAGTTAGGGAAGGCATTTTAGCTAGAATAAGTATTATCCACAAAGGAGGAGGCTAGAAAAGAGAATTTAGTTCTCCCCATCTGTGGAGAAAACTGAAGATGCAGGAGTGAAGTTGGGAATCTCCTCCTGCATTTCTTTTTTTTTTTCTTTTGGAGACAGAATCTGTCTCTGTCATCCAAGCTGGAGTGCAGTGGCGCAGTCACGGCTCATTGCAACCTCCACCTCCCAGATTTAAGCCATCTTCCTGCCTCAACCTCCCCAGTAGCTGGGACTACAGGCATGCACCACCACACCTGGCTAATTTTTTTGTATTTTTAGTAGATACGGGATTTCGTAATGTTGGCCAGGCTGGTCTTGAACTACTGACGTCAGGTGATCCACCTGCCTTGGCCTCCCAAAGTGCTGGGATTACAGGGATGAGCCATCGTGCCCACCTCCTCCTGTATGTCTTATTCATTCTCCCTAAGCTTGCTTTGAGGCAGTGGCTGTGGCGGCTGCTTCCCCTCCATTCTCTTCCTCGTTTTGTGAGGTGCTCACTCCCATGTGCTGAATTGGCAGCCTTGGGATTCTGACTGTCCATGGAGTCTTCATCCATCCGGGAAGCCTGTCCAGAGCTCCAGCCTTCAACAGTGTGGTTGCTGTGGTGGCTGACGTGATTATTATAGAGTGACTGCTCAGTACAGTAGCCACTAGCACAGGGCTACTTAGACTTACATTAATTAAAATGAAATGAAGAAAAAAGAACTGGGTTCATCAGTCTCAATAGCCACATAGCATTCAAGTGCTTAATGGTGACGACTAGTGTCTACTGTATCTCGCAGCACAGAATTATAGAGGATTTTCATCAACACAGAAAGTTCTACTGGACAGGGCTGTTACAGAGAGTAGATCAAATTAAATTAAATGTTAATTTAATTTTCATCTGTGGGCTGCATGTACTGAAAAGTCACTGTGGGCATTCATATGTCTGCTGATTGCCAGCCTCCCTGAAGGCAGGCATTGCCTTAATGCATGATTTATATTCCTGGATGCCTTTTGAATCATGTTTCAGGGAAAGGTACTTTTGAGTGCAGTTTCAAGTGCTCATGGGTCTTCTTCCACCTCTTGATGGCTTTGTGACGTTAGCCTGTTAATTAACCTCTCAGGGCCTCAGTGTTCTCATCTGTGAAAATGTGATACTGTGAATTGTTCTTAGGATAAGGGTCACACACACTGACCTGTGGAAAGGGTTAGACTGCTTTAGTTTTTTTGACACTTGGTTGTGCTACAGTCAAACTGCTGGACTTTAAATTCTGTTTCACAAGATACGGGAAGCAATGAAAGCTTGTTGAAAATATGGGGCTGTATTGACCTTATGATGGAAACATTGTCACACATTATAAAAGTTAAATAAGGGCCTGGTGCAGTGGCTCATGTCTGTAATCCCAGCACTTGGGGAGGCTGAGGTGGGCAGATAACTTGAGGTCAGGAGTTCAAGACCAGCCTGGCCAACATGGCAAAACCCGTCTCTACTAAAAATACAAAAAAATTAGCTGGTTGCAATGGTGCATATCTGTAATTCCAGTTACTCAGGAGGCACAGGCATGAGAATTGCTTGAGCCAGGAGGCAGAGATTGCAGTGAGCCAGGATTGCCCTACTGCATTCCAGCCTGGGTGACAGAGCAAGACTCTGTCTCAAAAAAAGGTTAAATAAGGTTGGTTGAAAGACATTTCATGCACTGGTTAATCATCTACTCAGGGGAAATAAAATGGGAGAAATAGGATTTATCTAAGATTAAAATGATAAATGTATACAGTTTTCTAAAAATGATAACATTTGTATTAAAATTCATTTTAAGAACTAGTTTCTTTGAGTGTACCTCTTATAATCATTTTAAATTTCTTGTTTGTTTTAATAGTATGGAACTACCCCTTTAGTTTGGGCTGCACGAAAGGGTCATTTGGAATGCGTGAAACATTTATTGGCCATGGGAGCTGATGTTGATCAAGAAGGAGCTGTAAGTATCTTATATTTTAATGCTTGGCAATAGAAACTTTTTTTTTTAATTGTACCTTATGTTCTGGGTACATGTGCAGATCATGCAGGATTGTTGCATAGGTACACACATGGCAATGTGGTTTGCTGCCTCCATTCCGTTGTCACCTACATCTGGCATTTCTCCCCATGTTATCCCTCCCCAACCTCCCCAACTCCCCGCTGTTCCTCCCTTGGCCCCACCAACAGACCCCAGTGTGTGATTATCCCCTCCCTGTGTCCATGTGTTCTTATTCAACACCTGCGTATGAGTGAGAACATGTGGTGTTTGATTTTCTGTTCTTGTGTCAGTTTGCTGAGAATTATGGTTTCCAGATTCATCCATGTCCCTACAAAGGACACAAACTCATCATTTTTTATGGCTGCATAGTATTCCATGGTGTATATGTGCCACATTTTCCTTGTCCAGTCTATTGTCGATGGGCATTTGGGTTGGTTCCAAGTGTTTGCTATTGTAAACAGTGCCGCAGTGAACATACGTGTGCATGTGTCTTTATAATAGAAGGATTTATAATCCTTTGGGTATATACCTAGTAGTGGGATTGCTGGGTCAAATGGAATTTCTATTTCTAGGTCCTTGAGGAAGCGCCTTACTGTCTTCCACAATGGTTGAACTAGTTTACGCTCCCACCAACAGTGTAAAAGTGCTCCTATTTTTCCACATCCTCTCTAGCATCTGTTGTTTCCAGATTTTTTAATGATTGCCATTCTAACTGGCGTGAGGTGGTATCTCAATGTGGTTTTGATTTGCATTTCTCTAATAATCAGTGATGATGAGCATTTTTTCATATGTTTGTTAGCCTCATATGTGTCTCTTTTGAAAGGTGTCTGTTCATATCCTTTGCCCACTTTTGAATGGGTTTATTTGCTTTTCTCTTGTAAATCTGTTTTTGTTCTTTGTAGATTCTGGATATTAGCCCTTTGTCAGATGGGTAGGTTGCAAAAATTTTTTCCCATTCTGTTGGTTGCCGGTTCACTCCAATGATTGTTCCTTTTGCTGTACAGAAGCTCTGGAATTTAATTAGGTCTCATTTGTCTATTTTGACTTTTGTTGCCAATGGTTTTGGTGTTTTAGTCATGAAGTCCTTGCCTATGCCTATGCCCTGAATGGTTTTTGCCTAGGTTTTCTTCTAGGGTTTTTATGGTGTTAGGTCTTATGTTTAAGTCTTTAATCCATCTGGAGTTAATTTTAGTGTAAGGTGTCAGGAAGGGGTCCAGTTTCTGCTTTTTGCACACTGCTAGCCAGTTTTTCCAACACCATTTATTAAGCAGGGAATCCTTTCCCCATTTCTTGTTTTTGTGAGGTTTGTCAAAGATCAGATGGTTGTAGATGTGTGGCATTGCCTCCAGCACCTCTGTTCTGTTCCACTGGTCTATATCTCTGTTTTGGTACCAGTACCATGCTGTTTTGATTACTGTAGCCTCGTAGTATAGTTTGAAATCAGGTAGTGTGATGCCTCCAGCTTTGTTCTTTCTGCTTAGGATTGTCTTGGCTATGCAGGCTCAAGAAAGATAATTTATTTATTTACTATATGCTTAGAAAAATTTCCCTCTAGTTCTAAAACGATAGTAACAGGAAAACAAGCATTTTCTGTTACCCTAAGTACATTATATTATAAACATATATACTATAAATTAATGCTTTTCAGAATCTGTTGCTAATGCACATACATTTGGGGATGCTAAAAGTATAAAGAATAGCTTTCAGTAATCTTAGTATGTTATATATAGAGTTATGTGTCGCTTAATGACAGGTATACATTCTGAGAAATGTGTCATTAAATGATTTCACCATTGTGGGAACATAGAGTGCACTTACACACATCTGGATGGTATAGCCTACTATGGACCTAGGCTATATGGTATGGCCCATTGCTTCTAGGCTGCATCCTGTACAGTATGTTAATGTACTCAGTACTATAGACAGTTGTAAGACAATGATATTTCTGTATCTAAACATAACTAAACACAGAAAACATACAGTGAAAATCCAGTATCATAATCTTATGGA
This sequence comes from Plecturocebus donacophilus, assembly GCA_004027715.1. NCBI lineage: Eukaryota > Metazoa > Chordata > Mammalia > Primates > Pitheciidae > Plecturocebus > Plecturocebus donacophilus. The sequence continues at coordinate 18,277 of PVKP010011669.1, read as the reverse complement.
ACTTCTGTTGTATATGCCATCTGTCATTGATAAAAGTGTGCTGTGCATGACTGTATTGGTTTTTGTCCATGTCCTAGCCAACTGCTCCTGTAGCCTATGTAATTTCATAAGTGACTACAGTAATAAGAGTATCTTTGGTTATATTTGGCCTTTTGTCCTTGGTTCTTGAAACAGCTCTGGAACAGTTCTAGAGAAAGAAAGATGAAAGACATTCTTTTGTTTCTTATCATAAGCCCCTTTTAAGCACATTTGAGCTTATGTTAACGAGGTAATTTTTGGAAAGTTTCTAGATATCCTCACTGGCTGAGGCTCTGGGTGCCAGTAACACCAGCTGTGTGCTCAGAGGGTTGGAACTCACAGCCCTAACCCACCACCTCTGGGGAGGGGAGAGGAGCTGAAGATTGCATTGATAATTACTGGCCAATATTTAATAAATCATCCCTTCATAATGAAGCCTACATAAAAACCCAAAGGAACTGAGTTCAGGGGCTTCCAGGAACCTGACCAAGAACACGTCCTCATGCCAGGAGGGTGGCATACTGCAACTCTATGGGGACAGAAGTCCTGCGCTCAGGACCCTTTCAGACCTCATCCTATGTATGTCTTCATCTGCCTGCTCATTTCTATCCTTTAAAATATCCCTTATGGAAACTGGTAAATGTTGCTTCCTTGAACTGTGTGAGCTGCTCTAGCAAATTAATCGAACTCAAGGAGGGGGTTGTGGGAGCTCCAGTTAATAGCCAGTCAGTCAAACAACCTGAGGTTTCACTGGCATGGGAAGCAGGGGCAGTCTTGGGCACCAAGCACTTGCCTGTGGGGGTCTGATGCTATCTCCAGGTGGGTAGTGTCAGAATTGAGTTGGAGAATACCCAGCTGGTGTCTGCTGCAGAATTGATTACTTGCTTGATGGGTGGGAAAAAACCCTACACATCTCACCATAGAAGTATTTCATATTGTCAGAATATAGATGAAATGGAGCTTGTTTTTTCCTACCCCTAGTACAAATTGTTTAATAAACTGTTCAAATCAAATAGTTTTTAATATTAATTGTGGAAAAACATTGTGCTGCAATAAAATACTTTTTCTTAAAAACTTTAATATTGCAATTTTGGGATATTTTTAGCTGTACCTTATTTTCCTTTTTCAATGAACAGATTTTAAAAAATCACAACTCAGCTGTCAGAACTCATAAAGCTTAAAAACTGGTTAACTTCATCTTACCGATTAGCAATTATTAATTCCTCATTCCCCAGCCTGTGCCAGTTGTGTTGGGGAGAGGAAGAACCCTAATATCAGTTTTCCCTTGAGCCTATAAGAATATGGTTAAAGGAAATAATATTTATGCACAAGAAACAGTTAACATAATACAAGACTGCTACTTACAAAATTATTATATTATGTGAGTGGATCATAAAGGATTCTGAGAAGAGAGAGTACCAGATCTCAGGTTGCAGTGAAACAAGAGTAAACTCTTTATGTCATACTTTTGGCACACTATTAACCAGTTCCTCCTGTTTGCACACTGGCAGGAGCTACTGATTGCCAACCTTCAGGGCATAGGTCCTGTTTTTGTGCTGGTGGAGGCAGCATGGTCTGTGGGCAACTGCACATGGCATACCTTCCACCTGCCTCCTTTCTGGACAGTCGGTCAAGTGAACAAGTGGCTTGTTTCTATGATGACTGATGGCTCAAGAATTTGAAAAGACTGTGTTATTTTGATATGTGAGAGAATGACAGCTTAATTTTGGGGGCTGATCTAAAATATTTCTATAAGGAAATTGTACGACAGCTTGAAATAGATGAACACCTCAAGAAGCAATTTTAATTCTACTTATGGTAAAAAGACAGTCTTTTTTGGATTTATTGTTTGTTTATTTATAGACAAGGTCTCATATGTTGCCTAGGTTAGTATTGAAGTCCTGGCCTCAAATGATCCTCCTGCCTAGGCTTACTAAAGGTTTGGGGTTATAGATGTGGGCCACCATACCTGGCCTGGTTTATTGTTACAAAATAGATAAGCAGTTTTTAAAAGAATTACTTAAGAGTTTTTGAAAGTGTGGTTTCTAGATCACTGTGAAGACAAAGAATATATTACACTTTTCTGGAAGTAGCTCATGGCTATTTATTCATTGTTTAGTGGTTTTTATGGGTTTTATTATAAAGAATTCTTGAAGTCTGATTTAGCTGACTTTGGATTATTTAATTTAGCATGTGTTTAATGACCCTGTCAACTATTGTATCCTTCATTATATTAGTGAGTTTGTTCATTGTAAATGAGTCCAATTTCAGATTATCATTTAAAGAACTGAACTTCATAGTAGTTCTAATGACTGAAGAAAATATATTTTCAAAAATGAAAGATGCCTCCTAGCCATTTTTGGTATATTTCTTGCTATTTATTTTGGTATTTTATTATTGGAAATAACAGTAGTGACCACCTGTTTGAAAACATTAGTTTTATGATTGTGGCATAAATCATGTATTTTCTAGAATTCACTAATTTCTTGGGCTTGTGTTTTGTTTTTGTTTTTGTTGTTGTTTTTAGAATTCAATGACTGCACTTATTGTGGCAGTGAAAGGAGGCTACACACAGTCAGTAAAAGAAATTCTGAAGAGGAATCCAAATGTAAATTTAACAGATAAAGATGGAAATACAGCCTTGATGATTGCATCAAAGGAGGGACATACAGAGATTGTGCAGGATCTGCTCGACGCTGGAACATATGTGAACATACCTGACAGGGTAGGTTGCCTGTTTCACATTTGTCTCCTGGTGGTAAAGTGGATGAAAGATGACCTTAGTGTCTTCTTACCTTTCAAGATTCTCATGCATGACATAAACTTGTTTTAAGATAAGTTTTATTTCTGCCTTTGAAACTAATAAGTTAAAAACTGTTCAATCTTTCTGAAAAAATGTCCTTTTTAATTTTTGTCAAATAATGTTATCGAAAATGTGACATATACTATTCCTCTGTAACTGGCCTTGATGTGTCACTGTAGGTGTGCTTTTTTGTGCCCTAACTCCTTCTCTGAACTCACACTTACTGATCCACCTCTACCTGTACTCTCCACTTAACTGTCTGTCTTCTTATAGCAAAACAAATGCCTTGTTTTTTTCACCCCAAACCTGTTTTTCCCTCATTCTCTATCAGCAAGTGGCACCACCATTCACCCTGCTGTTAAAGCCCCAAATCCTGTGCATTAGCCTTGATTTCTCTCTTCCTCACCTACCCTCCACCAGGTTCTGTTGATTTTACTCCAAAACAAATCCTTTATCTGTCCAGCTGTTTTCATTCCACTATCACCTCCCAGCTGAAGCCACTTTCTGTGGTGGTGCTACTGTTACAGAACTAACATTGCAACTGGGTTCTCCACTCTGATCTTGGAGTGATCTTTAAAACAATAAATCTCCTGTGTACTTCTTTGTTTAAAGCCATCCAGGACTTCCTCTTGCACTGAGGATGAATGTTATCTTTTTATAGGCATGACACATCATCTTTGTCTAACCTCTCTCCCCACTTTGTACCCTTCTTCTGCCAGTTTTCATAGCCTGCAGCCCTGGTTGCCTCTTTCCCTTCTTGAGCACGCTCAGCTTGTTGCTGTGGAGCCTTTGCAGCAGCTGTCCCTTAGTCTGGAATGCTGATCTTGTGGTTGGCTGCTGCTTGTGCCACTTCAGCTTCAATGTTACCTCCTTGGAAAGGTCTTCCACTGCCCAATCCAAAGTAGCTACCTGGTCACCTTTTTTTTTTTGAGATATGTTCTGTTACCCAGGCTGGAGTGCAGTGGCATGATCACAGCTCACTGTGGCCTCAACTTCCTAGACTCAGCAGTCTTCCTTGCCTTAGCCTCCCAAGTAGCTGGGACTTGCCTGGCTAATTCTTTTTAGGGTTTTTTTTTTTTTTTTTTATTTTGAGAGATAGGGTCTCACTACGTTGACAGACTGGTCTTGAACTCCTGGCCTCATGTGATTCTCCTGCCTTGTCCTCTCAAAGTGGTGGGATTACAGGCATAAGCCATCATGCCCAGCCTACCTGGTGGTCACTTTCTAAAACATTACCTTATTTTATTTGCATAGTGCCTGTGTGGTTTTTTGTTTATTAAATGTTGTGTTCTCTGCCAGGCTGTATATTCTTCCAGAGGTAGGACCCTGTCTGTCTTGTTTCCTCGTACTTAGAATGGTGAATGGCACATTGTAAGCAGTGAAATATTTGTAACCTTTTATAAGTTTACTAGTCTGCACTCATGTTAATGCTAATGTTCACAACTAAAATTTGTCTGCCTTGGGTTTATTTCTGTTATAAATGTGGTGGTTAAGACACTAAATCATGGTGCTGAACTAAATAACCCTTAAGGACCTGCATCCTGATTTATATAATAATACTTTTGAGGTCCACTCAGGGTTGAATTGAGCTGCAGCTCTTGGGCTTATTCAACCCAAAAGACTACAACTGACTTTTAAGTTAGCAGTTAATAATATTTATGCCCATTTCCAAAATAGCTGTTTCCAGTATTTTAAGTATAGGAAGATATAACTGAAAATGATTGTTGCTTGGCGAATATAGTTTCAGGGGAGAGTGATGTCCTCATGAGGTCATGAACTTTGTCTTAGTTTTATTCTGGGAAATAAATCTTAGTGCACTACTGGCCTGTAACTGCCAAATCAACTAGGTTTTCATGGATGCCGGTTAGGGATCTAACTTTCTCCCTTAATTAAATGTGGCTGTAGATTGACCGATAGTATTAGTTTTACAGCTCCATTTTTTTTTTTTTTTTTTTAAGAATTCATGGCTTTTGTCATATAGCATTTTTCCACAAGATTTTTAGTATATGATTTAAAAATGTTCATCTGGTTCATTGACAGCCACAGCATCATTGTATTTAATTTACATTTGTAATGGCAGTTACCTTCAAAGAGAATAGATTATTGTTCTGGGTAACTGGTCTTTCTAAACTTTCTTTAAGAATTTCAGAGTCCTCATTTTGGGGCATCAAGCCCTCTGTTCCTTACTCTGATGTCTGTTAATATCAGGTATTCATATTAGTTAAGTAATATTTTTTCTTTTATTTAGAAATAGACTTTTTCCAAGAAATTTTTAGGAAAAAAAAAAGAAAACATGATTAACTTCAAAAGGGTGCTTGTTACCAATTCACCTTTTTTTTTTTGTCTTCCTAGAGTGGGGATACTGTGTTGATTGGTGCCGTCAGAGGTGGTCATGTTGAAATTGTTCGAGCGCTTCTCCAAAAATATGCTGATATAGACATTAGAGGACAGGTATTTGTGATTACAGTGCAGTTGCTATCTTAGAGTATAATTGGTTATAAATATTGACTGATCATAATGTTATTCTTCCTACTTTCCTATGGAGATAAACTTGTAAACCCTAGTACATTTTAACAGGCCTATATTACTACTAAGTTTCACTGCCATTATTGTAAGATTTCTATATTAATGTCGAGTTAAATGTAGAAGGAAGTAAACCAAAAAGCTCATGTTTTTCGAATATACTATTCTTACTACTGTGTATATATAGGTTCAATTCTCAAAACTATAATGAGTAGTTAGTGATAGAGAGTTGGTGGCACTTTGAGTGTCTGGTACTTATTTATTTCCTTTAGTGTTTTCTCCCATTTTGTCTTCTTCCTCATATGCTGTTCTTCTCTTGTTGTTGTTTTATTTTCTTCTCCTTTTCCCCCCCTGTGCCTGACATTGCTGGGACTGCTTGGTAGTGCCTGTGGACATTGCTTAAGCCAATCATAGTTGGTTCACAGAACCACAGAGGTGATTAATTTTAGATAAAAGCCTTGCCCACAGTTGTGAATTTATCAAATACTTCAGGAACTTCAGACTTTAGAAAAAGTTCTTGGTGTCTCATTTTGTTGTTGGACAGTCTACGTTTCTGCTGGGTTTTTTCTTGTATTTGGTCAAAAATCTCTTGTATCCAAATCCATTTTTGAATCAAACTATAAATATTATGCCAGTATGATGGGGGAATTAACATGGGCCCCTTGTCTTTAAGACACACGTATTTTAATTTGAAAGCTTTTAGTTTATTTTTATGCTTTTATTTAACATAAAAAGTGAAGCCACAAGATGGCATATGATTGATTGCTTAGCAAAAGGTTCAAATATGAGACTTGAGGTGGGAAAAGAAGGCCTTATGTTGGGGGCTTTTAGAGGAAGGTAGAACTCAAGCCAGGTTTGAAGATAAGTTGGATTTAAGTAGGTGGAGACCCTTGCAGGTGGCTGGTGCCTATAATCCCAGCTCTTTGGGAGGCTGAGGTGGGAAGATCTCTTGAGCCCAGGAGTTTGAGGTTATAGTGAGCTGTGACCGTTCCACTGCACTCCAGCCTGGGTGACAGGTAAGACCTTGTCTCTTAAAAAATAAAAATAAAAAAAGAAGGCTGGGTATTTCAGACAAGGGCAGTGGTAATAGGCTGAGAAAATTTGAGAAAATTAGAAAGTGAAAGATGTGTTTCATAGCTAATGAATCCATCATTTGGCATTGGGCAGTGGGGTGTTAGGCGTGGTGGTGGGGATGGTGAGGTGAGAGGTGGAGAAATGAAATGGGAAGGGAGATGGGGCCTGAGAAGTTTGAATTGAGTGGTTAGTGTGCATTTTTTAGAAGAGAAACTCTGTTGGGGAAATTTTGTTATTGGGAAGTTAATGTGGCTGCTGCAAAAAGTCATTAATTATCTCCTGGGTTAAAAACATTGCCACTAAAAGAAGGGTTCTAGGTCACCTATTTGGACTTTTAGCTGACTACTTTGTGTCTGTTCATCCTCCTCTTCTATGTTTGAATTCGTTTTTTGTTGTTGTTCTCTAGCTCTACTTTCAAGGTCTGTGTGGATTGATTTTTGGTTTTTGAGCTAGGTAAGAAAGATTTTAAAAGATCTGATCAAGGCCGTATAGGGGTATAGGATGGATGGAAATTAAGAAAGCTAAAAATGATAATGCCTTATATTTGTGAAGTACATTTTCGTGGATTATCTTTTGAAAAAATGGGAAGTACTTATAGCATGTTACAGATGAAAATCCAAGGGTCAGAATAGTCAAGTGACTTGTCCGCGTTTACAGAGTTCAGGTATTGATGACTCCTAACCCAGTGCATGTCCCTGAAATCTGATTACATTACAAAAGTACAGTTTACTTGAGTAAGTATGTGGGACTGCTACTTTTTAGGTCAAGTAATATGCAGTTTTTCTAGGCTTCTTAAATATTGTATCTTAAATGAAGTGATTGTTGATGTGTTTTTTTAATTATATAGGACAATAAAACTGCTCTGTATTGGGCTGTTGAGAAAGGAAATGCAACGATGGTGAGAGATATCTTACAGTGCAATCCTGACACTGAAATATGCACAAAGGTATGCATGCCATTTCTGTTCTGTTAACAACACCTCCTGCTGAATGTTAGTACTGCTCATTTTAGTTCAGTCGTCTTTGATGTTAGCATTACACTGATTTTACTGGTAATATTCTATATCAAATTGAGAAGTAAATTTATACCCTTTCAGGATTTGTGTATTCATAGCAAAATACAGTGTGCTATTTGTTACTTCAGTTAAATGCTTTTCAGAAAGTACAGAATCAGCCATCCATAAATTGTTATTATTTGGATGGATCCTTTCCCCCGAAATTCACTTGTGCTCCTGCTGTCTGGGATGCAGAACACAATTCCTTCTCTGTGGAGACTGTGTGTGCTCAGTAGTTCTGGGCCAGCCTAGGCAGTAGAGTGAGACCCTGTCTCTTTAAATGAATAAATAAATAAGCATTGTGACTGGTGGTTGGTTCTCCAGACTAGCCACTTTCACCTATTTTACTCAAATTATGTAAAAGATACAAAATTATCTAATACTATGGTCTCATATTTAGCCTATGTGTAATAGTTTTCTGTGGGGAAAATATATTTGGAATTCTGGGTTGATACAGCAGGAATTCTTAATGAATAAAGCAAAATTATAAAGTCACCCATAAGACAATCCTATTTCATCTGCTGTAGAGCAGGACCAGCCAGTTTCTAAATCAGTGATGGTACTTCTAGTATCCCAGGGTAGAAAATTTCTGCGATTCCTTCTGGTTTGCAGGTGGCTCCTTGATGCTCTTTTTTCTTTTCTTTTGGACCTTGGTGTCAGCCAGTGTGACTACTTGTGGCTTCTGGCCAGATTTTTATCTAATTCAGTGCTGAATTGTAGTCTCTTCTTGTTTTCTTTCCTTTGGTTTTTAAAAGCAATCATGAACTCTTTTGAGGTTTTCTGAAGGCATACTGCTTGTATCAAATGGTTTCACTGTGAACTGAGGCGATGTTGGTGTACATTTCTGAAAAACTCTGGACACGGGCTTACTTGGATGTTGACAGGCTGGGCTGTGGATTGGTTGGTGGGGAGAACGGGAAGTAGCCTCTGGAGGGGCTGCCCCAGATCAGTGGTGGAACCTGGGGAAGGGCAGAAGCAGCCACTGCTGCCGCTGTAGCTCACAAGCAGGTGGGGCAGGTCCCACACCTGGCTACGTGATTTAAAGTCACTTTGATACAAATGAGTGGTTGTAAAGGAAAAGCATTTTTTGTTGTTTTTGCTTTTATGTTTTCTTGAGAGGGTTTTAAATATAGACTGTTAAACAGAGTCAGATATTTCTTGACATGTGCATTTGTATGACGTAAACACTTAGGAGTCAAGCTACTAATCTGGTAAACATTCTTATCTGTGCCCACAGGATGGTGAAACACCTCTTATAAAGGCTACCAAGATGAGAAATATTGAAGTGGTGGAGCTGCTGCTAGATAAAGGGGCTAAAGTGTCTGCCGTAGATAAGGTAAAACACCTGTGGGGAGGGAACACTGCACAGAAAGCTGTTAGTAGACTGACCTCTATATGGAGTGGATTTAATGGGGATCTGATTTTAGGTTGTGTGGGGAGAGATTACTTGCTGGGGATGTCTGTGTGGGATTTGGATCCCACGCAGGAGCACGCTGAGGAGTGGGTGGGCTCAGTATGCTATTCACGCAGCTGCTTCTGATTTTCCTTCTATGGCTCACAGCAGCTGTGGGGCACAACTGTTGACCACCACATGAGGAGGCTACTTTCATCAGGGCAGAGCTTGTTGCAGATAAACAGGAGGAAAGAATGTACCGGGGCTGGAGGAGGCTGACTCTCAAAGCAGACGGTGTTAATGTTCACTGATGGGAGATAATGTGTTCTGCTGCATGTTCTTGCTATAATCCTTTTAGAGAAATTTTCATATTTTCTATAATAAGTTTAGCTCTGAGTGGCTGAGAACTTCATATAGATTTGATTTTTCATTTTAGTTTCTTTTTATTTTAAACAAGCTTACTTCTTTCTGTACTTTAAATTGATTTTTCCCCCAGAAAAGAAATGAACTGATTGATGTATGAAGTAGAAATAATATTGTAAATTTTCTCCTCTGATGAATGATATGATTTGGGCTCTTCTAATTAACAGTAGATTGAAGTTTATTTTTCTATTATTTTAAGGCAGTTAAAACAAAAACAGGGAGTCAAGAGTCAATGTGTGTTTGCATTTCATTTTGCCAAGTTACAACATTATTTTAAAACAAAAGCACCTCCCACCTGTCATTATCATATCAACATAATGTCATATAAAAGGAAACTTTAATATTAATTAGAAGACATAAAGTCAAAGAAGAGTTTTCAAAATTGCATATATGTAGCTCTCTAGAAAACTTTTTATAATGCCTGTTTTTTCCAATCTGCCACTGACGTATCTGACACTAGTCCCCCAATTTGCAATATAGAACCACTGGACTGTACCCTTCAGGGTTCCATTTGGCATGTTAATTGTATAATAGGCTATTGTAAGTAATTGTTTCATACTCATTAATAAGTTTCTTGAAGGACTGTGCCTTAGTATTCTTTTATGTGTTGCTGTACCCAGAGTCAGCACATGATACTTGCTGGCAAATACCCATGATAGTGGCAACAGTTGTTCATGAACACATTCCTACTGAGGATGGGTAAAGTGCTAACCTGCTAGAATTTGGGATACAAACTTATAAAAGTCTTGAACCTGAATCTTCATAGATAATTTTATAAAAACAGTTTTAAGAATGATGATTAATGTTAATTTTACCTTGCCTGTCACTGCTCTCTGATAATCTTCAGCCTGTCAGCAAAGTGTGCTAATATCCTCCCACATTTATAGAAATTTCGTATCTGGTAGAAATGCTGCTGATGATGTTTTGTCTTCTCACAGGTTTGAGGATGAGAATTGGAATTGAGATGGGAAAATAAGATGAAATTGGATTTGGATACATTTAGTTTGAGGGCTGATAAGACATTCAGGAGTCTGTGGTCAGTAGACATTGGGAAGTCTAGTACTGGAATCTGGGCAAGAAATCAAGGCTTGTGATGGAAATTTGACAGTTACTAGAAAACAAGAGTTGCCTGGGAGTGACTAAGATGGTCAGTGTGAAGAAAGAGGAAAGCTCAAGTCAAAATGGACTTCTCTTATGCTGTGTGTCATATTGCAGTTTTAAAATTGTGCGTGTTTATCCAGTCTCTTCTTGTTACGACATAAGCTACTTAAGGCCAGCAACTATTTTGTCTTTCATCTTTGTATCCTCCAAAGTAACAAGCAAAGAGCCTTACGGATAGTGAGCTTGGTGCATAGTTATGGTGACACATTTTTTAGGACATGGGAGGAAAGTCTAGAAGATGAAAAGTTCAAGATTAGGTCATGGCTTGGAAGCCACAGGAAGAACAGTGTAGGTTATTTTCATTTAGTGTCCTAGAGATCAGTGTGGATGAGAACTGAGAATTTAATTTGTTAAGGTGTTTGTGAAGTAATCAATAGGACACCACTTTGCAGCCCGAAGAGGGCTTTTGAAATTCACATGTTAGCTTTCATTACTGTTGGATGTGAACACTAATGTAATTGAAGATGCTAATAAGGAGAGAAGGTGGTTGATAGGGAAAAGTGAAAGGTGAGGAAGTGGAAAGGTGAGGAGAATGGAAGAGGTGAGGAGAGAGTCAGAAGGGGATAGCTGTACATAGAGGACTCTGGTGGAGAATGTAGAGTGATGAGATTTAAAGGTTCACTGTGGCAAATGGCTGACAAAGGTCATTGAAGCTGACAAGATCGCCTGTGTTGGATGGCTATCAGCATGGATTGTAAAGCTTTCTAGACAGATGAAGAAAGCTCTGAAATAGAATTTAAATTAGTTGAGGAAGGCCATTGACATCCTTGGACAATAAATATTTGGATGATGGAGGGATACTAATGAAGTAGACCCATGGCCTAGGAGGAGCTGCAGTGAGAAAGCCTGTTGCTTCTCTTCTTTCACTGAGTTAAGGGAAGGAGAAAAGAATGACCTTCATTCTTTTATTTCTCCCACAGAGGGCTGTGGGAGAAATAATATCTGAACAAAGCTGAGTGAGGAGCTACAGAAAGAAATTATGGGGAAGATAGAGATAAAAATTCATATTATTATGTGCTTTATATGAAAAACAAGAAAAGTTCAGATTTTGTTATTTTACAGAAACATAAAAATTGTTACTCTCTGCATACTATATATCAAGATATGAAAGTTCAAGTTTCCTACTATTATATTTCAGAAAGGAGATACTCCCTTGCACATTGCTATTCGTGGAAGGAGTCGGAAACTGGCTGAACTGCTTTTAAGAAACCCCAAAGATGGGCGGTTACTTTATAGGCCCAACAAAGCAGGCGAGACTCCTTATAATATTGACTGTAGCCATCAGAAGAGTATCTTAACTCAAATATTTGGAGCCAGTAAGTATTGAATTTTGTTCCTAACTGAACTTTTAAATAATATTCCATTAAAAAATCTGGAAAATAAGGCCAGGCATGGTGGCCATGCCTGTAATCTCATCACTTGAGGAGGCCAAGGTGGGAGGATTGCTTGAGCCCAGGAATTGGAGACCAGCCTGAGCAGTATAGTGAGACCTCATCTCTACAAAAAAATTAAAAAATTAGCCGAACATGGTGGTATGCGTGTAATCCTAGTTTCTTGGGAGGCTGAAGTGGGAGGATCTCTTGAGCTAGGGAGTTGGAGATTACAGTGAACTGGTATCACACCACTGCACTGGGTCTCACTCTGTTGCCCAGGTTGGAGTACAGTGGTGCAATCATAGCTCACTGCAACCTCAAATTCCTGGGCTCAAGCCATCCTCTCACCTCAGCCTACTGAGTACTTGAAACTACAGGCCCGTGCTCCCATGCTCAGCTAATTTTTTTTTTTGTAGAGATGAGGTCTCGCCATGTTCCCTGGTCTGGACCCAAGTGATCCTCCCACCTTGGCCTCCCAAAGTGCTAGGATTATAGACATGAGCCACTGTACCTGGCCATAATTCCTTTTTTTTTTTTTTTTTTTTTTATGATTTTTTGTCTTGTAAAATATTTTTTCTTATTATAATAGTGATGTACACTAATTACATTTCAAGAATGAAAACATGAGTATAGCAGAAGGTGAAAATTCCCCATTATCCCCTATCTTTCAACTTGTAATTGTCTAAATGACCCTCCAGGCTTTTCTTTATGCTTATAAAAATGTTATATATTATGTATATAGTTTTAAAAAAGAAAAATTGAGTTATACTATGTTACAAAAACTTAAAGTGTCATATTTTAATTATTGTACAGTCTTTCATCATAGGGTTCTGTTAGTATATTGAGTTCTCTATTGGTGAATATTTAGTTTGTTTTGCTAACAACTAGTACTGCAGTGAACACCTTTTGTGCATGTATCCATTGATTCTTATTTTTAGGATTTTTTTCTTTCTTTTTAAAATTATTATTATAGATTCAGGGGGTACAATTAGGATTATTTTCTTAGAGTAAATTCCCAGCAGTAGAATTGCCAAGTCAATGGATGCCCGCAGTTTTGATAGACTTTCCAAAATGGTTGTAAAACTTTCTTCTCCCTCTGGCAGTGTAAGATACTACAATTCTCCACAAGCTTGCTAGCACTATGTATTTCCAGCCTCTTAGTCTTTGGTAATCAGATAAATGAGAAAAAAACTCTAATTTCAATTTGTGTTTTAAAATTATTAGTGAAATTGAGATCTTTTAATATATTCAAAGGCTATTGCCTTTTGGCCTAGATAATGTGTAATATATCCATAGCCTATTAGTGTTCTTGCCGGTTTCCTTTTTGCATCCTTTACCCACTTTTTAGTTTTTAATATTTTTAAAAAGTTGATCTAAGAGTCTTTCTGAGTTATGGATATTGATCCTGGGTCTATCCTGTGTGCTGCATTTCCCTCCCATCAGCAAACTCTTGGTTGATGCTCCTGGTTTTTTATTCCCCATTCAAAAGTTACACATTTTTGTAGTTTATTTATTAGTGTTTTCCTGAAATTCTGCCCTTAGTATTACATTGAGAAAGAAAAGCCTTTTTAAACAAAGATTTTAAAAGTTTCTCCTATGTTTTCTTCTAATACTTCTATGGTTTTACTTTGTTCTACTTAATTTTTTAATGTTTCAGAAAATTTTGTTAACGCTATGAGATATGTAGCATTTTAATTTAAATTTTTTCATGAATGATTAAACTTTCCTTATACCACTTATTAATTCATCATTTCCTACCTTATTTCAAATGCCTCTTAGGTTAATATCCTATATGAGTTCCAGACTGTTTAAATTATTGTAGTTTTATATTTTTATTCTTCTTTAGTGACAACTACCCTTCAGTAGTCTTTTTTTTCTATTCTTACCATTCTTTCAATTAAAACAAAATTCTCATGGGTTTTAATTAGAACTGCCTTAAAGTGATAGAATAATTAGGGAGAATTGCTGAACCTTTCCGCCTGGAATCATAATATCTATTATGTTCTTCAGTAACATTTTATAACTTTCTTTTTATAGGTATTACACATATTACATTTAATTTTATATACTCATTTGTGTTAATCATAGTATTTTATTGATTCTAAAATGCACACCATTCCCACAATTTAACATCTCTGAAATTGGAATATGTCTTTTAAGTGATGGATAAGAAAGCATGGTGTCACAATTAGGCAGCATTTTGTACCTTCTTAGTTTTACATAAAAATGATGTAGCATATAATCAATAGATATCTTAAGTTCTATGAAATATGATAGTAATTTAAGAATCTCTGAAACTTTTTTTAATTTTAAATCAAGTAGATTTAAAATTTTAAAAAGTAAATCAAGACTTCCAAGTCAGAGTAGGCTCGGAGACTCCCTGAAATGGTCTTTATATGGGTATAAACATTTGAAATAATTTTTTTTTCTCTAATCAAGTAAACAATAAATAGATGTTTCTTTCTAATAATGAGGCCACTGTGTAATGTAAGATATGATGTGCTTTAATTACAGGACACTTGTCTCCTACTGAAACAGATGGTGACATGCTTGGATATGATTTATATAGCAGTGCCCTGGCAGATATTCTCAGTGAGCCTACCATGCAGCCACCCATTTGTGTGGGGTTATATGCACAGTGGGGAAGTGGGAAATCTTTCTTACTCAAGAAACTAGAAGGTAAAGGGCTTGCTTGTACAAAGTCTGTATATATAAAACAAGGTTTTCTCTGGGGATTTTTGTGAAATAAAGAGGAAGACCACTTTCTGTGTAAGCATGTGTGTTACACGGTTTACTGAGATGAACTCCCCTCTAGTTGGTCCTTCACACAGTCATTTGAGTTCTCTTTCTAAAGCAGATCCAGTTGTGTGATAACCCCACAAAAAACCCTTGCTGGCATGTTTTGTTGAGTTCTTCACAGACTTGTCAGTTTGTCTGGTTCCACCTGCTAGCACCACCTCTGGCATATGCCCCAGCTTCAGTCGCAGAGGACTATTTGCTCTTGCAAGAACAGACCAGATGCGTTTCCCAAGTCACTCCATTAGCAGCTTCTTAGCTGACCTCACTACCACCCACCCAACACACATGCCTTTTGCTTGGCAAAATCTTACTCATTCTTCAAGGATAGGTTTCAGTATTACCTGTAAAAATTTCCCCAAGTTTTATACAAAGAATGATTTGTGTGGGGCTCCTTTGGGCTCAACATGGACCTTTAAGAACAGTATTCTCAAATGTAATTGGAGGGAGAAGGGGTGAGGAGGATCAAGTGGAATGGTGGTGATATGTAGTTTGAAGATACAAAGTATTATTTTTATTTTTGCATGTGGAAACAATATGCATGTGCATAATGTTTGTTTGTGTTAATGCAAACCACAAAAAAAATAAATCTCAAGAAAATCTTGGCAGATGGGAGTATATGAGAAGTGATTTTGTACATCCTCCATGTGAAGCAGGAGAGGATGGTTGATTCAGGCCTAGCTGTGCCCCTGGGGGTGAGATGTTCATCTTTGGCAAGGGGACACTGGTTAAAATGGCTAAGTAGTGGTTATTCCATCTAGGACTTAGTAAAGTGCCCAATAAGTGTTTACATTGAAAATGTGAAAACTCCAAATTGAGTTAAAAATTTTATTTCTTAAAGTAAACAGGAATAAGGTTTCATATTAAATTCTCTTTCAGATGAAATGAAAACCTTCGCTGGACAACAGATTGAGCCTCTCTTTCAGTTCTCATGGCTTATAGTGTTTCTTACCCTGCTACTTTGTGGAGGGCTTGGTTTATTGTTTGCCTTCACTGTCGACCTGAATCTTGGAATAGCAGTGTCATTGAGCTTCTTGGCTCTTTTATATATATTCTTTAGTAAGTCTTTGCTCTTTATCTTTTTCAAAAATGGAGAAAATGTTGTTTCATGGATAAAGAAAAAGCATTATCTGTCTTTTAAACCCGTATGTGATTTTCATAATTGGGTGAGAAAATTGATCTTTTTGCTGCTTCATAGATTGTCCTAAAGGAACATTACTCATAACTCACTGAAATATCTAATAAAATAATATGCTACTTGTTAATCTTGAAGCAAGACTCTAGATTATTATACTTACCCTTTTTGTTAATTAATGATTTGTATTTAAATCTTTTTCTGAAAAGAAGGCTTCCAAGCCATGACTGGTGTGCTCTTGAGCATTTTGATCATATCTGTACTTTCAATTTTATCTAAAAGCAAAGTAAAAAAATATAATGCAATCCCTGTTCTTGGGGGTATCTTCAGTTCCAAGAAAGGAAATAGATTTACTGTTAGAGGAACTGATAACCAGTTTTACCAGTTGGAAATACTGATAAACCCAAGGTTATTTGCATTTGAATCTGAACTGCAGTTATGTTTCTGTTTAAGGCATATTTTAGTCAGTTTATTTTTTCCTTTTCTTATCTTTTGTATCTTAGGGGAGGTTAAGGAATTCTTTGAGGAGTAGTTAGGAAATAGTATGGGACATAAGCCTAGCTGTCATTACTTGATATTTGATCTTTGGAGAAAAGATCTGCTTGACTAATGACTGCCTTGGATAACTTTTTTAAACTGGAATTTCAGTTGTCATTTACTTTGGTGGACGAAGAGAAGGAGAGAGTTGGAATTGGGCCTGGGTCCTCAGCACTAGATTGGCGAGACATATTGGATATTTGGAACTCCTCCTTAAACTGATGTTTGTGAATCCACCTGAATTGCCAGAGCAGACTACTAAAGCTTTACCTGTGAGGTGAGTTGTTCCATTTGACAGAAGAAATCTTTAATAAGATTAGGAAAAAAATCTTTCTCACTTAAAAAAGTTTATAGGAGCCAGGCACAGTGGCTCATGCTTGTAATCCCAACGCTTTGGGAGGCAAAGGCAGATGGATCACCTGGGATCAGGAGTTGAGACTAGCCTGGCCAGCATGGTGAAAGCCCATCTTTACTAAAAATACAAAATGAATCAGGTGTTGTGGCGCATGCCTGTAATCAGGGAGGATGTAATTGGGAGGATGAAGCAGAAGAATCACTTGAACTCAGGAGGCAGAGGTTGCAGTGAGCCGAGATAGTGCCATTGCACTCCAGTCTGGGTGACAAGAGCGAAACTCTGTCTCAAAAAAAAAGTTTATAGGGTATAATTTCTCAATGTGTGTTCCAAAAAACGTTGGTACCTGGAACTTTTTACATACAAAAATAAAAACATGCCCTTGTCAAATACTGTGGGAAACACTTCAGATTATATATCCCTCTTGTATGTTAAAGGATCAGAGGCACCCTTCCATAAAGAAACCTGTTTAACCTTTACCAAATTTTATTTGAGCATAAACCTTTTTTCTCACTTATGTTACCAATTGCCATCCTTTGGAGAGAGCACTGGGTGGTGGAGGGGTCCAGCCACTGTCTTTGGTCCCCAAAGAGCTCCTGGGGGAGACCCGGCCCCTGCTTCTGTGAGTGGTTAACTTTGGGAAACCCAGCTCCCCTCTCAGCTGTGCTTTTCTCAGCTCAGTAAATATATTCACATGTCTATCTAAAATTATTACTCATACTAAGTAGGAAATTTATGAGAAAACAGAAAAGATGAAAGGTGTTTAAATCCAGGAATAAAGGAAATGTAGTGGGCTCCAGAGAAAAGTAAAGTGGAAAAAAAAAAAAAAAGATTAGAAAATTAAAAGCAAAAGAAATTCAATGAAAGTAAGCAAAATAAGAGGAGAGAGATCCAAGATGGCCGATTAGCAACAGCTCAGGAATGTAGCTCCCAGTGAAAGCGCAGAGAACGAGTGGATGCCGCACTTTCCGACGAATTTTTGTTGCCCACAGACCGGAAGAGTCCCGGCAGAGAAGCCACACGGGTCGCCAGCGCGACTCTTTCGGCCGGCGCGGCTCTTCCCGGTACAGAGTATACGGGACGGACGGGCTCGGCTGGTCCCATCCCCACAAGGAAAACAGCAATTGGAAGCGCTGAGGACGGAGAGTTTCACAGCAAGCACAGCGAACCCGGGAAGGTCTGGCTCTGAGGGGAACGGGCGTCCACCAAAGGATAACTAAGAAACAAAAACTTCATCACCAGGCAGAGAGAGATCCAAAATGGCCACATAGCAGCAGCTCGGGATTGTGGCTCGCGGTGAGGGCGCAGAGAGCGAGTGGACGCCGCAGTTGCCGACGAATATTTGATGCCCACGGACTGGGAGATTCCCGGCGAGGGAATCTTTTGGCGACTTTTGGCCGGTGTGGCGCTTCTCAGTGCGGAGTGTGCGGGACTGAGCCCTTTTAGTCGGGCTCCGCTGGTCCCATCCCCACAAGGAGAACAGCAATTGGAAGCGCTGAGGACTGAGAAGCACAGCTGAACCCGGGAAGGCCCAGCTCTGTGGGGAAGGGGCGCCCCCCGAAGGAAAACTAAGAAACAGAAAAAACTTCATCACCAACAAGGCGGACGTCCATTCAGAGACCCAATCTGAAAGTC